>LBNU01031739.1:42131-108405 GCA_014162995.1 Artemisia annua
AGAATGTGTTTGGGGGCTTCGTAGGTAAGTTGACCAAATGACTGATGAGCAATAATTAAAACTTTGTGAAGGCTCACTATACTTTACCAATTGATAAACTTTAGCAACTGTGACGGGTAGAGGCAGTAATGTAACATCATGGGACTGTACCCCTTCTATTGCCAAGGCTTTTTTGTATTCAACCTAATTGATTATCACCAAAACACATTCTGATAACAGATTTTACAGTCTAAGCGACATATAATGGATCATCAAGCAACAGGAACGTTCCAATAGTTGTACTTCTACATAGTCTGGCCGAAACCCAATGAATTACGGGCAACTTTATAGTTTAATTCTAAAACACAACCCCTAAATCATGTATGTAATGTACAATATGTTTTAAGCACCATAAATTCATAATGTAGTGTCTCAGCACAGAACAGCCAAGTTAACAGTAGAACGATATTGCCAGTATCATGTTTTCAAAAAGGTCATGCAAAAATTGGTGTTTCTCAAAATACAATTTTGGTTTATTAAATCAAGAGCGATAATCCTATGTCCATATTTACCAATGATTTGACAAGATTATTAAGTTTGATTTTGAATTTCATTCCTCCTCATCTAAGGGCAACTAAAAATTCCTTCTCTTAGCCACCCCCAAATTCCTCATCTGAGGGCAAGATATAACGGGTAAACAGATTAGTTTTTCCCTATTCATGTTACCCGGGAGGGCGCGTCTTTGACTCAGAGTGTACACGGCCTAATCAGGGTACCCTTGTGACTGTTTCCTACCCTTCTCTAGCCACCCTGAAATGTGTACCTAGTGACTAGTGAGGTTTGAACCATGCCTTACCACTTAGGCCAATTGGTTTGGTGGTGGTCATAATAAGTCTCTACTAAAACACATCCCTAACCAAAGCAAAACCGTAACGCTAAATCCAGCTTATTCAGTTGAGTTCAAAACATTTTTTTATTAAACATGTACCTAGTATTTTAACAAATGATCCACACATAAACAACAAAAGTAGATAAAGTAAGTAATAAGAAAACAATCAAAGACCTGCAAGACAGAGTTACAATAGCAAGTATTTCCAAAGTTTTCGAGTCCGAAATATCTTTCGCCTTCGGGAAACTGATCTCCTAAAACTTTCTCAAGCTTAGAACCTTGTGCCCCCATCCTTTCTGTTCACTCTATCTATCTATCTATCTCTACAAAAAGAACATCTCAAACCTAATCAATCAAAATCAAATATATTCTTATTTCTGTCACCTAATATTCACCACCTAACAGTCTTGGATTTGATTAACAGATGTGTGTGTGTGTGTGTGAAACAGTTGGTATTTTTAGTTACGGTCGGTTGACTCCGCTGTTGGGTTTGGGTACTATCTGTTATGTGCAGTTACTGTTTGTACCGTACAAGTATTTGCTTTTAGAGAGCATCACGGCATGCCACTTTCATTTTTTTTCCCGGCGCCACCTCAGCATTACCACTTTCAACACTCACACTCAAAAATAAGGCTGAGCATCAACAGTCCAAAACTGAACCGAACCGGCAAAAACGAGCAGACCCGAAAGCCCGTCGGTTCGGTTTCGGTTTCTGGTCGGTTCGGTTCGGCCCAAAACCGACAAAAACATACCTAAATACACCTAAACCAAACCGAACCGAAGGCCCGACACAAAACCGAACCGACCCAACGGCTCGTCGGTACGATTTCGGTTTAGGTTTTTTATGAATTTCAATTTTTGGTTTTGTCGGTTCGGGTCGGGTCGGTTTTAGACCGATGATCAGTCCTACTCCAAAACACCATTCACTAGGGGAATTGATTTGCACACTCTTCAAAATGACTGGGACACTCAGCTGTGTACATTACATAATTGTACTATGTTTATAGTGAGCTTTATATACTTGTACAGTTGAGTGTCTCAATCAATTTTAAAAATGTGCAAATCACCTCACATTCGCTAGTGGCATGCCAGTTCTCCAAATTCAGGACCCACCCACACACAATTTTATTTTCTTTTTAATTTTTTCAAACAAACTAAATTTTTTAATTCAAATAAAAATACAAATTACATTTTTTTAAAAAGTTACAAACAATGTCATTACAAATTTACTCAAAAATTCGAGTAGTCCCTTAACAACCCAAAACTTCGGCTTACTGCCAACCCTAAACGACATTCATATAACTTTTTAGTCCAAAACACTAAGGGCTCGTTTGGTTTGTTGCAAGGTTTAGGATTTTGATTTAGATTAGGATTAGGATTTGGGTTAGAATTTGATGAGAGAGAAAATATATTAAAATATAAATAATATATTATTTTATAAAGTCATATTATTATAAAAATAATAAATTGTATTTAAATATCGAATGAATGTGAGTAGAAAAAACATCTCCCACACCTTTATACTAAAACCCAGCTACTTGATACTTTGTAAAAACCTTTATTTGTGATGTTTGAAAAGTCAAGTTAAGTGAAACAAACATATTTTTTCTACCATCACTCCCTTGGACCTACTCAAAATCCTCCAACCAAACGGGTACTAAAATTCGGATGGGTCCACTAACAACCCAAAATTTATGAGCCCAATCATCTTTTTCTAATAAACCTAAATCTTAGGGCCCGTGTGGTTTGTATATGGGTTTAGACTAAACGGCAAGGAGGTGAAAACATTACCTATCCCCACCATTTCACGCACCATTTGCCTTGCCTACCTCCCAAAATCACGTGCGACTCACGAAAACCAAAAAGACTTATGATAGTCTGATCACCAAACGAAAAAGAAAAAAACACAGGCCCATGTATTTATTTATACTGTTTTATATTTTGTGTGTGAGTGTGTGTGAGTTATTTAGTGGGGTATATTTGTATAAAGTGTGTATTTTAATGAAAGGTGAAGTTAAATGTGACCTTGCCTACTAAAAGGTGGAGTGAGGTGAAGAGAAGTGAGAGGAGAGAGAAAGCTGAGGTGGCACTGGGGTGTCAGGTGAAAAAAGCACTCCCTTGCCATCCAACCTTAGGATTAGGCTTTTTTGGATTAGGATTAGGATTAGGATTTGGATTTGGATTTGAATTTTGATTTTGATTTGGATTAGGAGAGATAAATTATATTTATATAATTTTTTTTAAAGTAATGTTTGTTTTGTGTACTAAAATTATATTTATAAGTACAACCATTTGACAAGATTAGTAAATTTCATTTTAAATCTCTTTCCTCCTCATCTAAGCCCAACTAAAAATTCCATCTCTTAGCCGTATAAAAACGGGTAAACAGATGAGGTTTTCCCTATTCATGTTATCCGGGGAGGACGTGTCTTTGACGCAGAGTGTACACGGCCTAACTGGGGTACCCTTGTGACCATTTCCGACTCTTCCCTGGCTATCCCAAAACGTGTTGACCAATTGGTGGTAGTCATAATAAGTCTCTACTAAAATACATCCCTAACCAAAATAAAACCACTAGCAAAACAACGAGTAAATAATAAAGTAGGCAATAAGAAAAGAAAGACCTGCAAGACAGCGTTACAATAGCAAATATTTCCAATGTTTTCGAGACCGAAATATCTTTCGCCTTCGGGAAACTGATCTCCTAAGACTTTCTCAACCTTTGAACCTTGTGCCCCCATCTTTGACTCTATCTATCTCTACAAAAATTAAAAAATAATAATAATAAAAAAAATAATAATAATAAAAAAATATATATATAACCTTAACCTAACAATCAAAATCAAATAAATTATTATTTAGTTCCTATTTCTGTCACCTAATATTCACTTCAAAGTTTGATCTAACAATCATATATTGGATTTGATCAACAGGTGTGTGTGTAAAACAGTTGGTATTTGTGATCGAATGAATTGTGTCTTGGTTTCTTGATTGAACCGATTACAAGAGGGGAGATATATATGTCTAACTATACAAGTCTATTGAAGGTAAATAATAATGTCATACATATCAATTACAATAAATGACTAATATAATGATAAGACGAAATTAATTATGGAAACTATGCAAGTCTATTTAAAGTAAATAATAATGGCATACATATCAATTACAATAAATGACTAACATAGTGATAAGACCAAATTAATTATGCAAACTATACAAGTCTCTTTAATGTAAATACTAATGGCATACATATCAATTACAACAAATGACTAACATAGTGATAAGACCAAATTAATTATGCAAACTATACAAGTCTATTTAAAGTACTCCATGAATACTAATGGCATACATATCAATTACAATAAATGACTAACATAGTGATAAGACCAAATTAATTATGCAAACTATACAAGTCTATTTAATGTAAATACTAATGGCATACATATCAATTACAACAAATGACTAACATAGTGATAAGACCAAATTAATTATGCAAACTATACAAGTCTATTTAAAGTACTCCATAAATACTAATGGCATACATATCAATTACTGACTAACACAGTCATAAGACCAAATTAATTATGCAAACTATACAAGTCGAATTGCATAAACGTGTATCCAACTTATGCTCAATTTTAATTTAATGTGCTATAACTTTTTTTCTTCAATTTAGTGTATTCAACTTATTTTTTATTGCAATGTAAGACATATAACGGGTTTCCTAGTTATTTTATAATGAAAAAATTACATGTTTCGTCCCTATGATTTATCCCAAATAACACTCGTAGTCCCTATTTCATTTTAATTACGCATGACATACGTTTTGGTCCGTTTTTATACGTTTTGTCCATTTTTATACGTTTTCATCAGTTTTTTTTACATTTTCGATGGTTTTTCTTACGTTTTCGTCCCTTTTTTACGTTTTCGTCCGTTTTCTTATGTTTTCGCTCGTTTTCTTCAGTTTTCGTTCGCTTTTTTACGTTTTCGTCAGTTTTTACCTTTGCGTCTTTTTTTTACGTTTTCGTCAGTTTTTTTTACGTTTTCATCTGTTTACGTTTTCGTCCATGTTTTAACGTTTTCTTTCGTTTTTTTACGTTTTCGTCTGTTTTTTTTACTTATTCATATGTTTTTTTTACATTTTCGTCCTTTTTTTACGTTTTTCCTTTTTTACGTTTTTGTCTTTTTTTATGTTTTTAACCATTTTTTTTACGTTTTCCTCGGTTTTCTTATGTTTTCGCCCGCTTTTTTACGTTTTCATTCGTATTTTACGTTTTCGTCCGTTTTTTTACATATTCGTCTGTTATTTTACGTTTTCATCCGTTATTTATGTTTTCATTCGTATAAAAACTGATGAGAACGTATAAAATGAACTAAAACATAAAAAAATGACGTATGTGCCAAAAAGATTTTAACTTTTAAGTACATTAAGAGGAGAGGATTAGCCTTCTAATGATTCTTGAGATGAGTATAAGTATATTTTTTGTAATTGAAGTTAGGAGAGGTGAGATCAATGCAAAACATGTATCATTTAAAAAACAAATAAGTCAATCTTAACCATCCATCCACCTTTCATCCAATGGCTAAGATCAAACCAAAAAATAACAAAAGGAGGGCAAAATTGGCATTTTAGCTCATTTAATATAAAAACTCACTTTCCACTTTTTTTTGAAAACAACATCACTTGCAAATGGTAAATCTTCAAGCTATGAAAAATACACCATCGCGACGAGAATTAAATCATCTTTCTATAGATATGCATTGTTATATACTTTCGACGAACATTTTTTCAAAATTTTCGTCCAGAAAAATCCCACGGGATTTGTAAAAAATCCAATGGGATTCGTAAAAAGATGTTTTTTTTTCAAAATTTCCGTCCAGAAAAATCCCACGGGATTCGTAAAAAGACGAATTTTTTTTTTTCAAGATTTCCGTCCTGAAAATCCCACGGGATTCGTAAAAAGACGAAACTTTTTTTTTTCAAAATTTCCGTCCAGAAAAATCTCACGGGATTCGTAAAAAAATCCCACGGGATTCGTAAAAAGACGAACTTTTTTTTTTCAAAATTTTCATCTAGAAAAATCCCACGGGATTCGTAAAAAAATCACTTGACGAGTATTTTTTATGTGATTAATATAGAATCCCATGGGATTCTGTATGAATCACATGGGTAATCTTTATGAATTATAGGTGATTTATCAAAGAATCCCATGGGATTCTGTATGGATCCCATGGGATTCTATATGAATCACAAAGGATCAGAGAGAATCACATGGGATTCTGTATAAATCTCATGGGATTTTCATTTTGTCTCAAGGGATTCTGTATGATTTATTTTGTCGATAAATAACAAAAGATTCTGTGTGAAATCACATGGAATTCAGTATGAATCCCATGAGATTATTTGGTGCATCCCATGGGATTCATTGTAAATCCTATGAGATTCTGTATGAAATCACAAAGGATTCGTCAAAGAATTACATGGGATTCTGTTTTTTTGTTGTGATTCGTGTGTAAATCACATGTGACTTGCATATCAATCTGCGTGAAAATACAACAAGCAAAGTAATAAAAAATGCTTATGACTTGAAGTCGTCTTTTTTCATTTATGATTTATATATTTTTTTACAAAATACCTAAAACAACAAATTGATGTCAAAATCTTAAATAAACAATCTAAAAGTTGCTTTTAAACTCAAATCTAAAAAATAAAAAGTTTCTTTTCATTACATTACACTTCTCTCTAAAGAAAGGGAAAAAAATGTACCGTACAACTCATCACTACATACCCTCAAGATAGCTAGTATGGATAGTTGAGTAGCTAGATCCAAAATAGTCACATTGTGGGAACTTAGATATTTTACAAGATCAAAACCACTTGGCTTGATAAAATATATACTCTTTATTAAAAACCAAAACCTCATTACTCGATGTTCAGTTACTAGACTTCATGACAGTTAATACATATTCATATACAAGCTAGACTGCTTCAATTATTGGTCAGTTCAGTACTCGATTTTAGTCAAAGCTTAACATCTCGACATCACAGCTCCGGCCACCACGGATCAGGCCGCCACGAATCCCGTCACCCCCGCTCCCCACCTCCTACACACACATAATCATCAAAACATAGAACTCGCCGAAAAAATAGATCGGTGGTGCGGCGGTTGTATTGTGTCGTTCTCGACCTCAACATAAAGTTTTTTTTTCACTTTTTTGGGTTGATTTTGATAGAAAGAAGTTAGGGTTTGATTTGGGAGGATGGATAAAGAGGTTGGTGAGAGAGAGAAATAAATGAAATGAGTGTGTTGTGAAAATGTAACTGACAAGGTGTATTAGTTTTATTGTGTAATTACACACATGTCCTTTAGTAATTAATTAAATTAAAATAAGAATTAATCTCAACCATTAGATGTTAGGATGATGAGTGGTTGAGATGAAAGGATTTGTTCTTTAGACAATTTATGTTCTGTAATGAATTTTTGTCAATGAAGTTATTAATGTATGTTACCTAATTTTGTCATCCAACGTCCAACCCATCCAAGCAAAGTTATAAACATTAAGGGCCCGTTTGGTTTGTTCACGGGTTTATGATTAGGATTTTGATTTGGATTTAAATTTGGTTTAGAATTTGAATTTGGATTTGAGATAGGAGAGAAAAAATAATATTTAAAAATATATTATATATTAAAATATAAAATTAAAATTATTTATATTAATATTTGAGGGTTAAAAAGAAAAAGATGTGGAAGAGATACAATGTGGTCCCACTTTTTTCATAAAACCCATCTTACCCCTAAGGCTACTAGGCAAGGTGGTGATGGTTTCACCAAATGGCCCCACCTCACGCGCCAGAACCCTTGCCCACCTCCCCACATCACGCTCGAGTCACGGTTCCCAAAAGACGAATTAGTGTCTGACCACCAAACGGTTTGCAATTAAATTCGGGACCCACTTTCATTTATAAGTTGACCTGCTGGAAGCTTTTGACAGTTTTGCCAATACTCTCGCCAACTTCAGGGAGCTTCTTGGGACATATTCTTAGAGACCGACTGCACTTTCGATTTCCTTTATGTTAGCGAGAGTACCATGATAGTATTTGGGCATGGAGGCACTGTGATGTAACAGGTGGGTATAGAAGATGATTCGGTAAGAGATAACAGTTGTAGAACATCAAAGACAAAAACCATAAGAAAACCTCAGATCTTTAATCTTGATGAAGAGATATGAGCCATGGATATTGAATAATGGGTCATAGATGAAGATGGGGTAGGTGACTGTTAATAAAGTGTCAAAGGGAAAAAAATGATTTGAAGAAATATACTAGTAACTTAATACGGAGTATATGACTATATATATTTTATGTTCCATCGAATATGTTTTGAAAATAAATTTGTATAGTATATTCAAATTTTAAAAGAATGTAATATGTTAAATAAATTATGTAATTTAATGAAATACTTATGTCTATTTTGGTCATTTTACATGTTAAGTTATTGAATAATCTAATTTGCCAAGCACATAAAAAAACTGATTATTAAATACTTGTGTCTATTTTGTATTTATATTTTAACGTTTATGTTTTAATTGTGTAAGTATTTAAAAAAAATTGAGAGTTAAGGTGAAAAAACATATCCTTTGCACACTAATTGGTGAAGAGTGGTGAATGGGAGTGAGAGGAGAGAGAAAGCTGACGTGGCGCTGATGTGTCAGGTGAAAAAACAAGTGCAACCAAACACTTATAATTGGGATTAGTATCTAATCCTAAATTTAAAAAATGCAACCAAACACTTGAATTTAACTTTTTAAATCCAAACCAATTTAAACCCCCTTAACCAAACAGGCCCTAAAAATGACAGAAGTAACAGAGAATTGGACCAAAACACTTCACTTTACATAATAAATTTAACTAATCCTAAATTTAAAAAATGCAACCAAACACTTGAATTTAACTTTTTAAATCCAAACCCATTTAAACCCCCTTAACCAAACAGGCCCTAAAAATGACAGAAGTAACAGAGAGTTGGACCAAAACACTTCACTTTACATAATAAATTTAACCCCATTCAGATTTGAGCAAATTACATGTTTAACCTGTCAAATTACTGGATTAGCTAAAATAAAAAATGGTCGGATACCCTTTCTTCCCAAATCTGATATAACACACCTTGACAAAACTATCAATCTCCTNTAAACTACTTTTGGTGTTATAACCAGAAAAATAATTCTGTTTTAATGATCTCTTCCGAAAAATTAAAAACTCAAGAGTTGCTAAAAATACCTAAACATGTTCCTCTCTATTGGTCATGCTATTAGCAAGACATACATCTGATGGTTGTGATCTTATTCTCATATGACTAAGGAACACACATGATTGAAAAAACACATTTGCGCCATAAGCAATGAAAACCATATACATGGAAAAAGGGTGTTGTGCTGGCTGATCTGAAATTCTGACAAATCGGGATCATTTGATTGGATGATATTGATCTGATACTCGTCTTGGTGGCAATTTTCTGAGAATGAATAGCACAAGAGCAGACGGGACAACCTCTACTATCTGTATAAACACAAAAATAGCAAAAACAGTAAAGAACACATACAAACTAATTCCATGCAGGGTTTTGCAGAATTATAAAATTCTAATTGGTATGGAACTTGATGGCCCACCACTGCAAGCTCGTCTTAAAGTTTCCCACTTTACCCAAAATTTCTGTATCCGGCAAATTTGTAGGCAAACTTAATATGACAGGCTTCCCATCAAGTATCAAGCTACTTAAAGTCACCATGAGTTGTAAAAGCATAATGTTTACAAAGTCATGCCGTCCAGAAAAAGGCTATCAATAATAGTTGTGTTTGGATGTGTGTTTTGTAAAAGCATTATATGGTATCGTCGTATCGAATAATCAGAATCAGGTACTAAGGTGTAATTAATGCAGAGGTAGAAAATAGTGTTAAGTTGTGCTTCTGATGTTTGAAGCAGTAGTAATCAGACAAACGTATATTTGAATGTCTGGCAAAATTCTTATGAAGAAACTTGTGGATAGATGACCAAAAAAGACTTCTGTAACAAATGTAGATGGTTTGTGATAGATAACGTAGACAATGTGTAAAACAAAAACAAGTCTCTGAAACTGGGTCAAAGATGTGGTAGATAAATTTATTTGACCCTTAGACGATCACTTAGGTTAACAGAGGTATAGAACAAATCATCTGACCTCTAAATAATCACATTAATCAGTTGCAAAATCTGTTTACTGAAACATTGAAAAACCATTTATTGTGACTTACTGACTTTATGTCACAATAATCATACAAGCAAGTTCCAATTCGAAAATCCAAACACCCCCATATTACACTTGGCAGGATATGAAACTAGGTCTGATGTATAGTCATGATCATCTAACAGCACCAACTCTTTAACCTTGTCTATACACAATATCTAGCCTGTTAAACCGCTAAATTTCTACACTGATAACAATCTCCAGCTTGTTCTGAGTAAAGGTCACGGTGTTTGTCACACATAGTGAGTTGGGGTTGCTCAAGGTATCCTAAAATGGTGAATTACACACACTAGTTAGCATATCAATGTCTGACTTGGACCGTGATCATGTTGCCTCAAGGTAAAGGTGGCTATTTGGAACAAATTACGTATGATTTTACAAATGGACCAATTCGGGTTATGCTTTATCTCTGACAGGTTGAATGGGAACAATCAGTATAAAAAGGAAACAGGTCAAAAGCTGCCCAAACTCCTAAAGTGTATTTTTTATACATACAACCTCCTAAGTCGCTTAATTGGTAATAATTTGATTTCTGAATCATATTTAACACCCTATCTATCATGCCCAACATGCTAGTATGCTACCTTTACCTCTAGGATTCCAATCTAAAATCTCACCACTTCACCCCATACGTCTTTCCTACTCACCTCATTATATCTTCCCAGCCATGTCTTATAGAAAACATTTATCATAAACCACCAGCAATTAAAACTATATTATCTCATTAAAGCGACTAAACTGGCATCCTCATGTGAAATGTGACTTGAAATTACCATGTAGTAGGCAAGATCAAGGATGGGGTGATTCAGAACATGAATATCCGCGTCCTTGTCAAAGGCAGAAACTGCAACCTATTGCAAATAATAAAATTGCTTATTAGGCAAAATTAATGAAAGTCACGATAAAAGCATGCTTTAGACAATTATAGATTACCATCACACATCTTATCAAGAAACATGTGCAGCAAATTCCTGTCACAAATCCAACCTGTCAAAAAAGAGAGCACACAGAGGTTTTCATCATCCACAAGCCAAAAGATCTTATTATTATGATCAAACTAACTTGCTTCAGTAATTGAATAAAAGCAGGGGAGGTAACTTTAACCATAAACTTATGAATGAGTTAACTTAAGTTGTGTTTAATCTTATACGAGGCAAGTCAATTAAATTAGCTAAAAGGGAACTGATCATACAGGTTAAAAGTCCTTAAAGTCTA
Organism: Artemisia annua; assembly: GCA_014162995.1. NCBI lineage: Eukaryota > Viridiplantae > Streptophyta > Magnoliopsida > Asterales > Asteraceae > Artemisia > Artemisia annua. The sequence goes on from LBNU01031739.1 coordinate 53,502, forward strand.
TTTCCAACGCTTACAACACCCTAAATTGCTGTAATTCAACCTATCATGAAAACAACAGATAATCCATCCCAAATTTGCAAGAGTTCAAGTTCTAGATACGAATACAATATATTCAGTTTTGAAGGATAAAGAGACAACTGGCTTAGTCAGTCTTGTATCTTTGCATATTAATTACAAAGTATGAACTATAAGTCCATATAAATCTTAACGCTTCAGATGCCCTATTTTTCTGGATTTACAAATGAGGACCTCCCACACCCTACCCCGCTCCGGCAGGATTGGGCATTGTTGATGTTGTTGAAATGAGGACCTCCCAAATTTCTCGAGAACACATTATACTTGACACTTAGTGAAGGTTAAAGCACTTTTATGCTTGTAACTTTTATTTGAAAACCTAATTTCCATCTATATTTGCAAATCACAACAAACATTATAACCTATGTTCGGAAAGATGGGTCTGAAATATTATAATCCAATGCAGATATTGCCTTGTTATTTGAACTCTATTAACTTGGCTACAAGCTCCAACAGTAAAAAGATCAAAGATGTAATTCAGATAATAACCTCATGCAGCTTTTTTTGGCGACCTCTGGATTCAATTGGAAAGCGCCGAAGCATGACAAACAACCTTTACGAAGAAACAAACATATTAAACAAATACAATTTGGCTTGGTGGGCAGGGGGGGATTCCACATCATGTAGAAACGAATGTTTTAGAACTCAATACCTTCCACCATATATAATGAATCCCAGAGCAGCACATAGGGAGATAACTGCATAAACAGTAAAGCTATTTGCTTAAATAAAGACAGTGATGCCAAATGCAGCACTAAAGATCTAATAGATGATGCACTTCCAGCCTAAGCATAAATCAACCACATTTGTGGCCAATGTACCATGTCTTTACCTGAAAAGAAGAGTTCAGCAACCTCGATAGCAAAAGAACTTTTGTTGAATTTCATATATATCCAGATGCATATCTGAGTTAGAAAACGATTAGAATATAATTTAAAAGTACAACCACAGGTCTGAACAATTGTGAAATTCAGAATTACCTGGAGGAAGTATACAGCTCCATTGACAATGAAATATGCAGGTCTCAATTTATCAGCTGGAATGCTTCTTGCCTAATATCAATTAAATAGATAAAAAAGTTAGGGATTGACATTAACTAAACCATTAACTAAAGTCATGCATATGAAGTGTAGATTTTTTTAGTTACAGGCAATAAAAAACTGTACACAAATTTCTTAATGACGGTACCTGATGGTATATCTCAGCCCAGAATAATACAAGCAGTGTGTATGTTGAGAAAAATAGAAGACCAGGAAGATCCAGAAGTATCATATCTAGCAACTGCAGGAGTCACGGTACTAATGTTAGGCCAATTGCCACTAGAGATACCTGAGAGGCGACTTTTAGCATATAATTACTTGACAAAAAACACAGTTTAATGTCTCATAAAAGATAATTTTCTATTCATTTAATCCATTTCTCATATCATTTGTGAGCATATTACCATAAAAATTGGAGGAAAATGGGAAAAACAAAGTATTTACTATTCAGCATAGCAAATAACATCTTCAACGTTATCAGAGAAGTAAATATCATGAATATTAAGTGAGGTCAATTAAGATGTAACCGAGTAACTTAACTTTGGCCTGTAGTGAAAAACACTCCAGTAAAATCCAAACTCAACAGCTCGCACTGTGTAAAAAGGCATATATATGATCAGATAAACTGATATAGATTACAGTGTGCAGAAATAATGGAAATGAATTGCAACCTTACATCCATTAACTACAAAATTCATCAAGTGGAAAACCTTTTGTGTCGTCCAACCATATTCGGGTACTCTCAATTGAATGCGAACAAGTTGTACCTGCATATTCAGTTAAAGACATTCACTTAAGAAGCAAGTAAAAAATATATCAGGATTCAGGAATGCACAAATTGATAAATCAGTGACTGTGCAGCCTAGTATCACATAGGCATAATATTTGTCGCCATGAACTTGACATAAGATACATTGTGCCAAATAGAGGAAGGGAATAGCTATCTTTATGTACAAGTCTAAAATTTAAATTGCATGACCACTAAGTCGGTATTAAAAGCTTGAAATCAGATGTAAGAATGCAATTACGAATTGATTATCGAAACTATAAAAATAAAAGTCAGTTATTACTTATTAAAACGCAAACTTTAGAAAAATCATCAGTTTCGATTAGTAAAATTAAAAATTATCATACTTGTTTGTCTAATAAAAGCCCTACTTATAATTCTATATAAACATTTCATTAGTGATGTAGATAATTCAATAAACATTTTAAGAATTTCATAAAGAAAAACAAAAAACCATGCTCACATACATGATGTAATCAAAAGCAAGTACTAGTGTAACTTGAAAAGCAAAGCTATCCAACATCCCACAAGGCCACAACAGTATTCAAGTTTAGTTTGGATCCACAACAAACCGTCAGCCCAACCTACCACAAATCATAACAGTAACTCTTTCCATTTCAAGACCACGACCATAATACACACATTTAATGTTTAAATAGGTCTTACTTTCTTAATCAAAACATCCGCATCACCTCCTGCTAAGTTTAAAGATTAATGCTTACATTTTATATAAGTGATACCATATTATTCCTCAGAAGTAAAATAAACACCTAACCAATTTTGTATCATACAAATGACTTTTTGGTTCAGAAGACGCAATTGACTTTTTGGCATCTTTTATCGAGTTCTGAATTTTGAGAGTGACATAAGGCCTACTTTGTGAACACCTACCGAATGTAGAAGCTAAACTTTTAACTTTAAAACCAAACCTAATACTTAAACTGATATACATTTTGTTTGTAACTAGTTATCAATGTCTCAAACGTAGCTTGTACCTTACTACCTTCTATGAAGTCGCCAACCCATAATTCTTCAAAAGCTCAAATCTCATAACTCAAGACTATTCTTAACATAGCGCATCGGATTTCTAAAGTCAATAGCCCATATACAATTCACCTAATTTGTTGAGGTAAAAAACTAACTCCAAACACAAACAGCCATCAAATCATAAAACACGTTCTAACTTATAAGATCAAACCGGATAATGTAACACAGGTCAGTGGCTGCTTTAAGGCATGCACTTCACTTTCACCTAATAAAGTGTAACTAATACCAAAGGGCTTGTAGCTTAGCGGTATCCATACAGTCTCATATGTTGTGGGCTTAAGTTGGCGCAAGTGTGTGGTATATTTTTAGAGTATATAGCCATATAGGGTATGTTTAGCAAGGAGCGTTTAGCGTTTTTAATTAAAAGCTTGTTTGGCAATGAGCATTAATCTCTTTTTTTAAACGCTACTTGAAAAAAATTACCATTAGCGTTTAGCTTTTTGACATTTTACATTTTATAATCACATATACAGATACGTTACCAAACACTTTTATAAAACAAACAGATACTCCTAATCCTAACACCTACTTCTATTTTTGCCCTTTTTGTTTTTGTTCCCGGTGCCCTGTTTTTCCCTTAGGTTTAGGCCCCGTGCGTTGCCCTGCTTTGCCTTAGCTTTAGGTCCCTTGCGTTGCCTTTGCTTTTGGTTCTTGCTTTTGCTTTGCCTTAGCATTAGGCCCCGTGCGTTGCCCTGCTTTGCTCTGTGTTGCTCTCTTAGGTCTGCTTGCTTGTCTAGGTGCTTTGGTTCTTTGTTTTGTTTGTGTTTTTGTTTGCGTCTTTGCTTGCTTGTGTGTTTGCCCGCTTTACATGCTCTCTTTTGCCTGCTGCTGCTTTTGTTCTCTGGCTTTTGCTTTTCATGATTTTTGCTCTCTTACCCACACACCTGCACTTGCCGGAGGTCTCATTGGAAGCAGTCTCTCTACCTCCGGGTTTATCCTGGGGTAGGGGTATGAGCTGTCTACATTCTACCTCCCCCATACCCTGCCCCGGCGGGATTGGGTTTTGTTGTTGTTGTCGTTACCCATCGTGAGTTTATTAGTTTACATTTCTAAAAATAATAAACGGCAACTAACTTTCCAAATTGTTCAAAAAATGTAAACTAGTACTACTAACTACCGCTATTTTACATTTCAAAGTTACACATAACCAAACACTCTTAAAAGCCAACACCTACTCCTCGTATATTTGCCATTGCCAAACACATCCATAAACTTTCCAAAATGTGTAAACCATTTTTTCATAAATGTGTTACCTATTTTAAGTCAAAAATACTTTTAGAAACATTTATTTATAGCAATAACTAAATTAAATTAAACTAAACACACGCCCCAAATAAACACTATGTCACACTCCTCATCAATTAATCAAAACATACAAATTACAAGCCCTAAAAGCTAAATATCAAAAATTAGCTTATCAAAAAAGATCTAATAAAAAAATTCGATTATTACCAAAGCAATTAAGCCAACGAAGGCATAAGCAGCACAGAGGACATAAAAAACAGCGTCCTGCCATTGCTTAGAATCATCGATCTCATTCCACCATTGGATTAAAAACTTTCCGGTCACCGATTGATACTCGATTTCGTTGAATAGTGTTGTTCGCAGTGATGACGTCATCATTGATTAGTGGATGATTAGATGAGGGTTAAGATGGAGATTAGCTCAAGAAATAAAGGATGGGGAAGGTTGTGGAGATGTGTGATGTGTAGGAGTGTCAGACATGTGAGTGATTAGATTATTTTATTTTTAATTTATTAATGTGTATAAATATTACAGTAATAAAAATAGTACGTGTATATGTGTACCTACCCTACATGGACACACATACCGCGCGCTAACTTAAACCGATATACATTTTGTTTGTAACTAGTTATCAATGTCTCAAATGTAGCTTGTACCTTACTACCTTCTATGAAGTCGCCAAACCATAATTCTTCAAAAGCTCAAATCTCATAACCCAAGACTATTCTTAACATAGCGCATCTGATTTCTAAAGTCAATAGCCCATATACAATTCACCTAATTTGTTGAGGTAAAAAACTAACTCCAAACACAAACAGCCAACAAATCATAAAACACATTCTAACTTATACGATCAAACCAGATAATGTAACACAGGTCAGTGGCTGCTTTAAGGCATGCACTTCACTTTCACCTAATAAAGCGTAACTAATACCAAAGGGCTACATATTCTAATGCGTATACATATTTTAACGCGTATACAACCCTAATCGTGTAGGTTAGGGTTTTTCCTTTTCTGATTGTACGATTACATGCTGCTGGTTTTTATTTGTTTTGTTGATTGTGTTAGTGGGTTTTGAGAGATGGAAAAAGGGTTTTTCAACCAAAATAGTGCTTCTAAAGGATTGAGTGCTGGTATGAATAAGGGTTTTTTGACATCAACTAGTGCGACCAAGGATGTGAAACTTGTGGGTAATGCTGCTGGTAATGTTTCGAACCATGGTGAGGAGAACATTGCATCGATCTTAAATAATTTTAAGGATTCTATGGATAAGTTGGGTGGCAATGTTAATGCTGATGCAAGTGAGGTTTGTAATGCTTCCAAAGTTGATACGAATGTTGATTATGCTACGGGATTGGGTAAATCTACTCCTAAGGTTGGTATCGTTGTTAATGGTGATAGTAGTGTTAATGGTGATGGTCCTAGTAATCAGCCTCCACGTGAATCGGCTGGTCCTATTATTTCTGATTGGAGTGTGGATGATGGTGATATTAACTTGTCTACGTTAGTGGACAAGAATGTGTCTTCTGGTCCTAAAACATCTTATTCAGCCCCAACGACTTGTGGTCTAGTGAGGGCAAAGGTAATGTTAGTGGAAAGGAGCAATCGTTTGCTTCTTTGCTTGGTGCCAAACTGCCAATAGTACTTCTCGTAAGGTGAATTTTAGGCAGATGGTTAATGAAGATAGGGTTCCTAACCATGATACTAAACTCCCTAAGGAGGCGATGAAACCCGTTTTAGGTCGGTATAAGAACACTCTTGTTGAGTACTTCTTAGGAATAGCTTTTCCAATTGTGCAGAACTATGTTACTAATACGTGGAAGAAATTTGGCGTGCAAAAGATTATGAAGAATGAAGCGGGTGTTTTCTTATTTAAGTTCTCTTCTAAGGATGGATTGGAGCAGGTGCTCCAACAAGGCCCATGGTTAATCCGTTATTCACCTCTTATTCTTAGGAAATGGTCTCTTAATGTTCCCCTAACCAAGAATGAGGTAACTGCGATTCCTGTTTGGGTTAAACTACATAATGTGCCTATAGTTGCTTATTCGGAGGTTGGCTTAAGCTTGATTGCTACTCAAGTGGGGAAACCGGTTATGTTGGATTCATTTACATCTTCTATGTGTGTTGACTCGTGGGGTCGGATTAGTTATNCCTCTTATTCTTAGGAAATGGTCTCTTAATGTTCCCCTAACCAAGAATGAGGTAACTGCGATTCCTGTTTGGGTTAAACTACATAATGTGCCTATAGTTGCTTATTCGGAGGTTGGCTTAAGCTTGATTGCTACTCAAGTGGGGAAACCGGTTATGTTGGATTCATTTACATCTTCTATGTGTGTTGACTCGTGGGGTCGGATTAGTTATGCTCGTGCGTTGGTTGAAGTGTGTTCAAATTCAGAATTGAAAAAAGAAGTTAGCATGGCTATTCCATTGGATGATGATAGTGGTTATTCGACGGAAATAATTCGTGTCGAATATGAATGGACACCTCCTCATTGCAGCGTTTGTAAGATATTTGGTCACACTTAGTGAGTGTCCAAAACAAGTGAAAGAGGTGGTTCATAAGGTTTCTAATGGGGTGACTAATGCATTGAATCAGGTGGTTAATAACGATGAGAGGTTCACAGAGGTAAGGAACCGTAAGAATAAAGGTAAGAGTGTGGTTTCTACGTCTCAACCTAAGCCAATTGGAGGGGTTAAACTCTCCAAGCCTAAGGCTAATTTTTGGACACCTAAAGTCACGACAACTTCTAATCAGGTTGGTACCAAGAAAGATTCAGATCCTAAGGGTGTTCGGCAGGCTTCTACTTCAAATGTTAAATCTGGTAAGGACCCACAGCCTTCTAACTCTTTTGGTATCTTGGAGTCATTGGTGGATGAGGATGTTCTTGGTTTTGTTAGCAATGGTAAGGGGTCACAAGATCAGCCTATTAGTAACATGGATTCGCAGGTGCCGGGTGAGGCTTCTAAGTCGTCTACTATCCCATCTTCTACTACTTCTGCAACAAAAAAGGCGTTGGAGGAGTCTACTATCCCTTCTCCGAGTACTTCTGCATCGAAAAGGGGTAACCCATTTTCTAAGGTGGGTGAAGTAGTTGTTTCTGACAGTGATGAGGATGAGGTGTATGAGCCGAATGATTATTTGGGAGATGATTATTTTTCAGATGAGTATGCGGCTCAAGTAAACGACTTACCGGAACAATTCAGGGAGTTCAAGCTTCAAGGACGTGCTGGGAAGTAGTATTTTATTTTTGTTTTGTTTTTTTTTTCATAAGATTGGCATGTCATCTTATGTTGTTTATTGATTGTTCTAGTTGTTGGTTGCTAGTGGTTCATTTATGGCCTGTCATAAATGATCTAGGGTAGTTCAAGCGGTTGCTTGAGGTTAATGTGGTACTTCAGCCACATTCCATTGTACTTTCAACGTTTTATTGGTTAATATATTTTACCAGGGTGGAAGGTCCCTTTTACCAAAAAAATAATACCAAAGGGCTTGTAGCTTAGCGGTATCCATACAGTCTCATATGTTCTGGGCTCAAGTTGGCACAAGTGTGGTATATTTTTAGAGTATATAGCCATATCGGGTATGTTTAGCAAGGAACGTATAGTGTTTTTAATTAAAAGCTTGTTTGGCAATGAGCGTTTATCTGTTTTTATAAACGCTACTTTTCAAAAGCTACTTGAAAAACATTTACCGTCAGCGTTTAGCTCAAACACTTTTATAAAACAAATAGATACTCCTAATCCTAACACCTACTTCTATTTTTGCGAAACACACCCATCGCGAGTTTATTAGTTTACATTTCTAAAAATAATAAACGGCAACTAACTTTCCAAATTGTTCAAAAAGTGTAATTGTAAACTACTGCTAATACTAAAATCTACCGCTATTTTTGCCAAACATACCCTGTAACGGCAACTAATGTGTTGCCTATTTTAGGTCAAAGGTACTTTTAGAAACATTTATTTATAGCAATAATAAAATTAAATTAAACACATGCCCCAAATAAACACTATGTCACACTCCTTATCATTCATCAAATCATCAATCAATCAAAACATACAAATTACAAGCCCTAAAAGCTAAACATCGAAAATAAGTTTTCAAAAAAAGATCTAATAAAAAGTGGATTATTACCAGAGCAATTAAGCCAACGAAGGCATAAGCAGCACAAAGGACATAAAAAACAGCGTCCTGCCATTCCTTCGAATCATCGATCTCATTCCACCATTGGATTAAAAACTTTCCGGTCACCGATTGATACTCGATTTCGTTGAATAGTGTTGTACGCAGTGATGACGTCATCATAGATTAGTGGATGATTAGATGAGAGTTAAGATGGAGATTAGCTCAAGAAAGAGAGGATGGGGAAGGTTGTGGAGATGTGTGATGTGTAGGAGTGTCAGACATGTGAGTAGATTATTTTATTTTTAATTTATTAATGTGTATAAATACATTACAGTAATAAAAATAGTACGTGTATATGTGTACCTACCCTACATGGACACAGATACCGCGAGCTTTCAAATGGGAGGTGATTTGCACACTCCAAATAGTTATTGGGACACTCCTTTTTATGCTTCAGTTACTCGTACATAACTCATACTGTGCTTTATCTGCTTGTACTGTGAGTGTCCCAATAAATAAGTTGAGTGTGCTAATCATTTCCCCTTTCAAATACAGTAGATACCTACTTCCACTTTAAAACTTGTTTACTATTACTACGGATCGGATTTTTTTTTTTCCCTCTCTCTTCCTCGCTACATCAGCTTTACATCATCAGTTAAGAATATCGGGTGTCATGGCTCAAGCTATATCTTTTTTAAGGGTCACGCTACGTCACCTTTAATTCATTTTGTACATTCCCCCAAAATCTTTTGGGTTAATCCCTTTGGTGCCTGACGTGGTCTCCGATTTACTTTTTTTTTACTTTTCATGGTTTGCCTGGCGGACGTGGTCTCAAATCATCTTCGAATAGCTCGGTAAATCTGGTGTCATCATCCGGATCAACGGGTTCGGCCGCATCCCATTTGGCACTACAAAAAACTAGTTGAATTCTTCACATTTTAAAGGCCAAATGGCCACATTTAAAAATGCGTAAAATTATTGAGTCCACACTTTCTCAAGTGTGGTAATAATAGGTGTGACAAATTTTTATACACTTATAAGTGTGGAGATATTGTCCAAATTTCTATGGTTAAAAGTGTGAAAATATTTTTTTGAATGTCCACATCTAAAAGTGTGGCAAAATTGCAAAAAATGTATATAATAAAAAGTGTTGAAACATTTGCTACACATATAAGTGTAGCTTTATTGTAATTGTACACACTTATATATGTGGATTATTTTTTTAAATATTTGTGACACCTATAAATGTAGCAAAATTATTATCCATATAAAAAAAAGTCTACGGTTTAACATACTGTGGCAAAATAAGTGTGGAGAGTAGCACTATTTTTTGTAGTGTGGCGTGTTTTCTCAAGATTGCCAATGGACCTTCTTGAGTAAACGCTTTTCGTCCCTCTCGTCACGATATGTACTCCTGCAACGGCTTAAAAGGTCAACCTCATTTTCCCCACTTCTAATCAAGCGCTTTAAACGTTTGTAGATAGAGTTAAACTTTTGGCAATTTTGATTCAAGGTTGCCCACTTTCCCGTCATCATATCCTTGATACGTTGGTATGTAGCACTTTTATTGAACCTGTAACCAAAATGATAGCTCATCGTTGTCATTTCCGATTTGGTTATCCTCGGAGACAACAATAAAACACTCGGCTAATATATTTTCTCGTCTTACGTCTAACAATCTTTGAGGATGTCTTGGTTGTTGTGGTTGTTTTTAGTGGGTTTGATGAGTCCTTTGTCGTTTCTTTGCCTTTCGGTTTCTTTTATTTCTTGTGGTGGTCGTGCTCGTGGTTATGTTTGTTGTTATGAAAAGAATTGTGGTGGATGTTGTTGAATTTGTTGATTTTTTGTTAAAGTAGTTGTTGTTGAAGAAAACATTGTTCGAGTGTCTATGTTGGGATAGTATATTAGCTACCACACGGAGCAAATTGGGGGTGCGAGGAAGATATTAAGTTTTAGGATGAAGGTGTAGCAGGATTTGATGAAGATGATGAGTTTGGAGATTGCGATATTCCGAGAAGGTTATTGTAAAAAACATAATTTAGGTCACTCATTTTGGAGATATGGTAAAAATAAGTGAAAGTGGAAGCAAAAGTTTAGTTTGTATATAAAAATAGTTGTGTAAAAAGAGTTTATATAAATGTTTAACTTTAAAAATAAATAAATACATAAATTTGAAAATAATCGTTGGAGGGTCCAAAGGTCAAAAAATTGCAAACATTCATCTCTTGGCTCTAGCCAAAGGTTTGGCGTTAGCTTTGGCGCCTTGGGGTCTCGGTGTCATAGCGACTCATAACTCCTCGACACGTCAAATGGCATGGGTCGAGCGTTATGGCACCTAATGCTCTAACACTTCCACTTTTATTTCCATTAACTTTCTCTCAACCTTTGCAGCACTTTCTCCCCTTTTCCCTAAACTTTTTATCATTTCTTATCATTTAAAAATACCTCAAAATGCACATACATACACATAATATACACACAAATAAGTATTATATTATTTTCTCTTTCTTGATACTTATATTTTTATTACGAGAGTAATTGCCGATGAAGAAAAACTAAAACCGTTCTCTCAAGGGGTGCAGTATTTGCTTGATTCCTGTTAGGAAAACCTCTTTCCTGTGAGTTTCCCCTCTACACACCCTTTACCTTTACAAATATATAAAAGTTGGCAAATAACTAATGAAAGGTCTTTTATTTCCATTAACTTTCTCTCAACCTTTGCAACACTTTCTCCCCTTTTCCCTAAACTTTTTATCATTTCTTATCATTTAAAAATACCTCAAAATGCACATACATACACATAATATACACACAAATAAGTATTATATTATTTTCTCTTTCTTGATACTTATATTTTTATTACGAGAGTAAGTGCCGATGAAGAAAAACTAAAACCGTTCTCTCAAGGGGTGCAGTATTTGCTTGATTCCTGTTAGGAAAACCTCTTTCCTGTGAGTTTCCCCACTACACACCCTTTACCTTTACAAATATATAAAAGTTGGCAAATAACTAATGAAAGGTCTTTTATTTCCATTAACTTTCTCTCAACCTTTGCAACACTTTCTCCCCTTTTCCCTAAACTTTTTATCATTTCTTATCATTTAAAAATACCTCAAAATGCACATACATACACATAATATACACACAAATAAGTATTATATTATTTTCTCTTTCTTGATACTTATATTTTTATTACGAGAGTAAGTGCCGATGAAGAAAAACTAAAACCGTTCTCTCAAGGGGTGCAGTATTTGCTTGATTCCTGTTAGGAAAACCTCTTTCGTGTGAGTTTCCCCACTACACACCCTTTACCTTTACAAATATATAAAAGTTGGCAAATAACTAATGAAAGGTCTTTAGTATTTTAAGGATGAATTTGTTAAACATTCATTTAAAGTTAAGTTTAAGATATTCAAACATGTTTTGTTTGATAATAACCACCCGACTAACTTGATGATAGCTATCTCACCCTATAAATGTATCATTATTTATGCACAAACTTTATATACTAAAACATTTTTTCTTTAAAAAGCCCTTAGGATTATTTTAGCAAAAACCTTTAAAAATTGCTTGTCTTTTTTATCAATTTCTTAAAAGGTTGTTAAAATGGTAATAGTTCTCTAAATCTTTTAACTCGACACTTATATAATCAATCAAATTGTTCAACGTGACAAAAATTATACTCAAATACTTACGTGTTTTGCTTGGCGTACTAACAATAATGAGAAAATTTTAGGGTACGTTTAGTTGTTTAGAAATTTCATTATGTTTCGATCTCGATTTTTTATAAAAAGCAAAGGGTTTTTATAACTCTTTGAAAATGTTGAAAATTTATAAAAATGTGTTTAGATGCAACATTTTGGAAAAGTGAAAAATACAAAGCAAAATATAGAAAAATGAAAGATTGATTTGCAGTCGGTTATCTGCCTTATAGACAGCTCAACGTCAACTTATCTGCCTTACAAATGAGATTGATTTGCCGTCAGTTTGTTTAATATAAAGAATCGAAACAAAAATGAGACTCATGTAATGAGTTAAACAAGTGAAGCAGGTTGAAAGTCACTCAAATTGTATTTAGCACACTAAAATTAGGTGCATTGTTTTATTAACAAGGTAACATAGTATTTTAAAAAACAGTTTAAAACTATTAAAATGTGAGTTAGTGGGTTAGTTCTACACGACCCAAGATAAAAACACAACACAAAAATGCACAACTATCTTTTGTTATCTTACCCAGTTAAAAAGATAGACCGTCAATCACATGTCCTTGAATGAGCAAAAACAAACAAGAGACTGATGTATTACAAATACTATGTAAATTCAGCATCTTTATTGACCCAACATGGGTTCTTTAAGGTAACAAATGATAGTCTTAAGATTACAATGCTTTGTTTCCTTGAAAAAAGAATAAATAAATCATAAACAAAAGGGAAAAAAAGATTAACAAATGAGTATTATTTTTTCAACATTTAGCTAGAAAGTGTGCAGGGCTTAAATAACCAGAACACATCTAAACCTTTTGATTCATTTTGTGTTATTAGGGGACTAGCAGTTTGACTTGTAGTATTGACTTTGACTTCCTTCTTCGCCTCCTTGCTGCTGCTTCCTTCTATCTCTTGAAATGCTACTCTCTCCTATAATCAATCACCATAGACACTATTAAACAAATCAGTCATTACACGTTTAGAATCCCATTTTAACAATTCAACGCTAGTTATGCAACATGATTTCGTACTTTAGAATCCCATTTTGTGGACCACTTTTGTTATAGAAGTGAAGAAATCAGTCACTGATTATTAAAGATACCTGAGGTCTAAGACGGAAAGGCTTAGGTGGCGGGGTTGCTTTGGTGGTTCCATTATTAGCCGAAAAGCATTGAGGCGATGGAGGATTAGTTCGGATCTGCAACACTCTTTTTTCATCTTTGCTTCTTATATTTTTCATATTTAATGCAGTCGGGGTGTTCTCTGGATCACAGTTTAATCTGCATAGGCACATAAATTAGACAAATGAATTCACAGTCCATGAGTTTGACTAGAAGCAAGATATATAAAAATGAAGCATACACACAAATTTACATGGATATGTCCATCAGGATCTGATTACATCAACCCCAGTCTGAAACTAGGCTTCTGAGTTTATGGTTGTGTTTGAAGTGTGTTTTGAAAGTGATCAAGTGAAAATCAGACAACTAGTTATTGGTTATCTGTTTATTACTTATTAGTCTGACATAAATCACAATAATCAAATTTTGGTTCAAATAAGAATATCCGAACACCCATAGGTTCAAATTTAAGGAAATTAAAAACTTACGTTTTCTTTATAAGCTTCTCGGTGACATTGCTTTGCTTCTCAATCTCTTCATATTTCTCTTTCTTCACCTCTAACAACGGCATCCTCTCATTCTTACTCTCCTGCAAGACTCCAGTTTCCTGTTTCTTCGCAACATCTTTCACCTCATTGTCCTTAGCCCTTGTTGCCAATCGTTTCAACTCATTGCAAAACTCAGTCACTTGACCCAATATGTCTCTTCCTGCAAATAAATTACGTGCTGACAATGTGCTTTTCAGCAGCCTAGGCGTTTCTTCCTTTTGTAACAAAACGTCTTCTAAGCTGTTCTGGTTCTTCTCGGAGCTTGGCTTGATCATTTCTTTAATTGATTTAGCTTTCTGATTGGGTGGAGTTGAGAAATTAGGATTGTGATTCTCGCTATCATCCACACGTTTACTATTTTTTGTGTCTTTGTTTAACGGGAAACCTCTTTTCTTCAATGGTGCATCTCTATGAAACAGAAATATAAAATCGATTTAAAAACTAAACTACATACATTAAATCAGAATTTGTGAGTTTAATGTCAACAGTTTTATAAATTTACCTCCAATTTCGATCTCCATATTTAGGTATCTCGGAAACAGTAGCCGATCTTTGAAGCTGCATAGAAAGATAAATGATTACTATGATTGTTCAACCCCTTAAAGTTAAGGCATGTCCTATTTTACTCTAACGTTATACAAATATTATGATTCTTAGAATTTGATGAAAAAAAAAAAAAAAAAAAAAAAGGATTTTCAAGCATAAAGGGTGTTTGGGATTGCTTATTCTATACTGCCTTCCTATAAAAAACAAGCAGTATTTTAGTACTTATCTACTCTCAAGTAAACAAATATTCATCTAAACGCTCAAAACTTTGTATCGGCTTTAGTAAATAAGCACTTAGTAAATCAATCCCAAACACCCCCTTACCTCAGTTTTCAAGACATTTTCTATCAAATTACACATGAATAGATCTACAAAAAACGACTAACAAAAACAGTAACATTAAACGAAAACCATATAAAAATACCTTTGAGGAATCAGGAGTCCTTTGTCTGTAGAAATCTTCAACCGTCTTCGGATGATTACAATCTGTCATCAACCAACCACAATTATACAAAATACAACCGAAATCATTTAAATAGAAGACCATCCCTTCAAAATCACATAAAATCCAAAACACCGTACACGAAAAACACTGTGTGGCAGTGTGTTCAAACCCCGTAGATTAGTCAGCTAAAAGGTCATGGTTACCCAAAAAGTACTAATTAAGATTAAAAAAACAAAACAAAACATAACTCGCGCATATAAGAACAGCTACTAACCAGGGCGACAAAACCATGCTTCATCGTCAACAGGCGGAACATCTTGCGAGAAATCAATCCATTGAGGAGCATTAATATCTTCATACAATACATCTTTTTCGAACTTGGAATCCTTCCAATCAATCACAGCAACATCCATTTATAATAAATTAATATAAATTAATAATATTAAAAGTTATCTTAGACTTATCATAGTTCACCACTTGACCAGAGGCTCTACAATACCTATCAATAAAGTTTTTTAAAACTTGGCATTCTTGTGGCGTAGCACGAGCAAAAAACAAACTATCATCGGCAAAAAATAGATGGCTAATGGTGGGGGCATTTCTGCATACTTTGATTCCGTGTAAGGCCTTAATCTCCAACCCTTTTCTAATCAATCTAGATAGTGCTTCTGCGCATAATATGAATAGATAGGGTGATATGGGGTCACCTTGACGCAGACCTCTAGTAGGGGTGACATGTCCTTGCACTTTACCATTAACATTGAACGAGAAAGATACCGTCGAGATACATGCCATAATCAAACGAACAAAGTGAGGTGGAAACCTCATTCTTCTGAGAATTGAAGAAATAAATGACCATTCAACCCTGTCATACGCCTTGCTCATGTCTAACTTAACTGCTAATGATCCCTTAATACCATTTCGCTTATTCTTAAGCCAATGAAAAACTTCAAAAGCAATGATTGCATTATCAGTGATCATTCTTTCGGGTACAAAAGCAGACTGCGTTTCGTGGACCAATCTTGGTAAAATTGGCTTCAACCGATTGACCAACACTTTTGAAATGATTTTGTATAATACATTGCATAAGCTGATTGGCCGAATATCTTTTAAGGACTCTGGATGGCTTGTCTTTGGAATCAAAGTAATGATAGTATGGTTTAGATTCCTTGGCATATTACCTGTTTGGAAAAATGCAGACACTACCGAGACCACAGTAGGTCCTACGACTGACCAAAATTTCTGATAGAAAACAGCTGACATCCCATCTGGTCCCGGAGCCTTCAGAGGTGCCATTTGCATAAGTGCCCCATAGACTTCTTCTGATGAAATTGGCTTTTCAAGAGCAGTTGCCTCTTCATTTGAGATTTGTACATCAAGATTACGGGCTACATCATCACATTCTGATGGTTGTGAACTAGTGAACAATGTTTCAAAATAATTTGATACTAGATTCCCCATCCCTTCATCACTCGCCACCCAGTTTCCAGCTTCATCTCTTAGTCTACTAATCTTGTTTCGTCTTTGCCTATTTGACGCTTTAAAATGAAAGAATCGGGTGTTTCGATCACCTTCCTTTAGCCATTGAACTCTACTACGTTGACGCCATAATATCTCCTCTCGGATTAACAATTCCTTAATCTCCCCTTGAAGTTGGGACTCATCTGCACTAGTATCTCTAGCATGTTGGCCAATCTGAAGCTTCTCCAACCGAGCTGTTTTTTGTTTTAACTCCCGCTGTACATGACCAAACTTCGACCAATTCCATGTAAGTAATTTATCTCCACAATCAGTTAGCAAAGCCACGGGATCACCACCCAGACCTTTTGCAAGGCCTTCATTCCATGCTTGAGAAACTACATTAATGAGGCCTTCGTCCCGTAGCCACATGGCTTCAAATTTGAACTTTTTGGCTTTGCAGTATGAAGATTTGTTTAAATTAAGATTCATGAAAATTGGTCCATGATCAGAGGCCACTCGTGCAAGATTTCGCGCCGAGTGCAGTGGAAACATCTCCATCCAGCTTGAAGAGGCCAAAAAACGATCGAGCCTTTTAGAAACGTTTGCTTCCCCTTGTCTTCGGTTATCCCATGTAAACTTAACTCCTGCTGCACCAATATCATTCAGAGAACACCACTCACAAGTCTCTCGAAAAGCACTCATCTCAGCCAAATTTCCAAGTCGCCCGCCTTTTTTCTCATATGAAAAAAGAATTTCATTAAAATCACCAAAGCAAAGCCATGGTAGACTAGAAAAGCTCTTTATGGTGCGAAGTAGCCTCCATGTTAAATGTTTATCTCCTGCAGATGGCCATCCGTAAATACCAGTTCCACGCCACTTACTTACACCCTCTTCTTTCACTTCAAAGTCAATGAAATGTTTTGAGTATCTAGAGACCCAAATGTCCATCTCCTTCTTCCATAATAACATCAAACCTCCAGCCCTTCGCGTAGGGTTCACCACAAGCAAATTGTAATCTGTAAGACTAAAACGCATACGAACAGCATCGTAACATTGCTCATTTTTAAGTTTTAAATAAATTTGTCTTCTTTTTATATGTTTTCTCTTTTTAAGTTGCTCGCCTATATGTTTTTGCTTTATATGCTTTCATTTATGTCATTATTTTGCCCACCAAATGTAGATATATCAACCCAAAAGGTTCAAAAATTAACAAATCTAACAAAAGTAGGTGTCTATTTTACTCCGTACTAACTTAGTTTTACTATGTTTAAATATTATTATTCAACTCGCTGTTTAAACGTTTGCTTGAGTTTAATGTGATACTGCATCTTTTTGTGATTATATATATATTTTACCGGGGCAAGCCCCTTTACAAAAAAAAAAAAGAAAACAAAAAACGTGATCCAACACGAAACCAATAAAATAATTAAGAATGAATGTAAAGGATTATATGCAAGTAAGATAAACAAAAAAAATACATACCAACAGCTTCTTGTTCAGCCCATCGTCTNAATTATTCAATTCCAAACTCAGTTAGTTAACTGTATATTTGTCGACTATTTTTATCATTAACTTTGTTAGATTGTTTAAATAAACATTTTAACATGTTTTTTTCAATGTTTTTAATATAATATATAAATTTTCTTGATAAGTAGCGGATATAGCATAATAAAACACCTCCGTGCCACATCTTCGATTCTTTGCCTGATTTCACCATTCGATTAACAAGTTTTGGACACCAAATGGGCATTCAAAATCGTCGAAGAGTCTTGTTCTCATAGACGACATTATTGTTCTGTGTCTTTTTCATTATAGACATTCAAGAAGAGATCTTAGCTCAAAGTCAACTTATCTTCCTTACAAATGAGATTGATTTGCAATCTATTTGTTTAAGATAAAGAATCGAAACAAAGATGAGACTCATGTAATGAGTAAACAAGTCAAGCTGGTTGAAAGTCACTCAAATTGTATTTAGCATACTAAAACTAGGTGCATTGTTTTATTAACAAGGTAACATAATTATTTTAAAAAACAGTTTAATTAAAACTACTAAAATGTGAGTTAGTGGGTTAGTTCTACACGACCCAAGATTATATTATTAACCGTTTAACCCGTTACTAGTTCGACCCAACGTGTTCTGAACCACGCTTAAGAGTCAATTTTGTCCTGTTACCTTACCCATCGGCCCTCCCATTTTACCAATGAACCAATTGGCATTTTTCTGGTTCATAAAACCATCAATCTTATGACCCAGATTCTAAATTTTCATTTCTAACCATGTCAGCGAGATAATAACAATGCACAACTATCTTTTGTTATCTTACATAATACTGTATATTTCTAGCCAAGGACTTTTATGAACTGAATTTTAAATTCATATGGTACACAATCATATGGTACACAGTTGATACTCAAGGACCAAAATTTATAGTTTAGATGAGAATGTTAAACAATGCACAACTGTCCAGTATACTTAACAAGAGACTGGATACATTACAAATACTATGTAAAATGAACATCTTTATTGACCCAACATGGGTTCTTGAAGGTAACAAATAATAGTCCTAGGATTACAAAGCTTTGTTTCCTTGAAAAAATAATAAATAAATCATAAACAAAAGGGAAAAAAAGATTAACAAATGAGTATTATCTTTTAAACATTTAGCTAGAAAGTGTGCAGGGCTTAAATAACCAGAACACATCTAAACCTTTTGATTCATTTTGTGTTATTAGGGGACTAGCAGTTTGACTTGTAGTATTGACTTTGACTTCCTTCTTCGCCTCCTTGCTGCTGCTTCCTTCTATCTCTTGAAATGCTACTCTCTCCTATAATCAATCACCATAGACACTATTAAACAAATCAGTCATTACACGTTTAGAATCCCATTTTAACAATTCAACGCTAGTTATGCAACATGATTTCGTACTTTAGAATCCCATTTTGTGGACCACTTTTGTTATAGAAGTGAAGAAATCAGTCACTGATTATTAAAGATACCTGAGGTCTAAGACGGAAAGGCTTAGGTGGCGGGGTTGCTTTGGTGGTTCCATTATTAGCCGAAAAGCATTGAGGCGATGGAGGATTAGTTCGGATCTGCAACACTCTTTTTTCATCTTTGCTTCTTATATTTTTCATATTTAATGCAGTCGGGGTGTTCTCTGGATCACAGTTTAATCTGCATAGGCACATAAATTAGACAAATGAATTCACAGTCCATGAGTTTGACTAGAAGCAAGATATATAAAAATGAAGCATACACACAAATTTACATGGATATGTCCATCAGGATCTGATTACATCAACCCCAGTCTGAAACTAGGCTTCTGAGTTTATGGTTGTGTTTGAAGTGTGTTTTGAAAGTGATCAAGTGAAAATCAGACAACTAGTTATTGGTTATCTGTTTATTACTTATTAGTCTGACATAAATCACAATAATCAAATTTTGGTTCAAATAAGAATATCCGAACACCCATAGGTTCAAATTTAAGGAAATTAAAAACTTACGTTTTCTTTATAAGCTTCTCGGTGACATTGCTTTGCTTCTCAATCTCTTCATATTTCTCTTTCTTCACCTCTAACAACGGCATCCTCTCATTCTTACTCTCCTGCAAGACTCCAGTTTCCTGTTTCTTCGCAACATCTTTCACCTCATTGTCCTTAGCCCTTGTTGCCAATCGTTTCAACTCATTGCAAAACTCAGTCACTTGACCCAATATGTCTCTTCCTGCAAATAAATTACGTGCTGACAATGTGCTTTTCAGCAGCCTCGGCGGTTCCTCCTTTTGTAACAAAACGTCTTCTAAGCTGTTCTGGTTCTTCTCTGAACTTGACTTGATCATTTCTTTAATTGATTTAGCTTTCTGATTGGGTGGAGTTGAGAAATTAGGATTGTGATTCTCGCTATCATCCACACGTTTACTATTTTTCGTGTCTTTGTTTAACGGGAAACCTCTTTTCTTCAATGGTGCATCTCTATGGAACAGAAATATAAAATCGAATTAGAAACTAAACTACATACATTATATCAGAATTTGTGAGTTCTAATGTCAACAGTTTTATAAATTTACCTCCAATTTCGATCACCATATTTAGGTATCTCGGAAACAGTAGCCGATCTTTGAAGCTGCATCGAAAGATAAATGATTACTATGATTGTTCAACCCCTTAAAGTTAAGGCATGCCCTGATTTTATTCTAACGTTATACAAATATTATGATTCTTAGAATTTGATGAAAAAAAAAATAGATTTTCAAGCATAAAGGGTGTGTTTGGGATTGCTTATTCTATACTGCCTTCCTTAAAAACACAAGCAGGATTTTCCGGTTTTAGTACTTATCTACTCTAAAGTAAACAAATATTCATCTAAACGCTCAAAACTTTGTATTTAGTAAGTAAGCACTTAGTAAATCAATCCCAAACACCCCCTTATCTCAGTTTTCAAGACATTTTCTACCAAATCACACATGAATAGATCTACAAAAAACGACTAACAAAAACAGTAACATTAAACGAAAACCATATAAAAATACCTTTGAGGAATCAGGAGTAGTCCTTTGTCTGTAGAAATCTTCAACCGTCTTCGGATGATTACAATCTGTCATCAACCAGCCACAATCATACAAAATACAACCGAAATCAGTTAAATAGAAGATCATCCCTTCAAAATCACATAAACTCCAAAAGACCATACATAAAAAACACTGTGTGGCGGTGGGTTCAAACCCCGTAGATTAGTTTAGTCAGCTAAAATGTCGGAAACCATGGTTACCCAAAAAGTACTAATTAAGATTAAAAAAACAAAACAAAACATAACTCGCGGGTATAAGAACAGCTACTTACCAGGGCGACAAAACCACGCTTCATCGTCAACAGGCGGAACATCTTGCGAGAAATCAATCCATTGAGGAGCATTAATATCTTCATACAAAACATCTTTTTCGAACTTGGAATCCTTCCAATCAATCACAGCAACATCCATTATAATAAATTGATAATGTTAACAAATATAGAGAGAATGAAAGAAGGGATGCTATTGTGAGTAACACCTGAAATTTTTTAATGAAGAGAAGACAGTGATGAGGCTTTTACGTTATTCATTTTTCGACCGTTGGAGATTTTATTATTATTTTTCATTATTTTATTAGGTTTGGAGAAGTTACGAGAAAGTCCCTTTAGTTTGCTTTTGTTTGCGCTTTGGTCCACCGACAAAATTTATTGTGTTTTTTTGTTAATAAAGTTTTAAGGTGGGGTTTTGTTTTTTAACTTCGACCGTGTGTCAAAATATGTTTGGTAATAAAATATGAATTTTCTTGTAAATGTTGGATTAAATTGATAATAACAATTAAGGTCATTTTAAACTCATGCATTACAACTATCTAATGGGATTGTCTAGCTTGAATCCGTAACCACTTAATTAGGAGAATCTCACGGGTATTCGCTTGGCTACAAGCTTCTCGGACGGAATTTTAAACTCATTAAAAAAGAGATGTCATTACATATTTTTATCAAGTTATATTCGCGAGGTGGTTATATTTCGGTAATTTGAAGATTTTAACCAAATGCATAGGTGGATAAGTGATTTCACTGTCTAAAATTGGCCTTTAATAGCCATGCACTCAGACAATTCAAATCTATGTCCAAACACCTTACAATGAGAATAAATAAGAGGTTTCGAAGCATATTTCAGTGTGACAAAATTAATCTTCTTAACATTTTCATCTCCATCAGCATATTGAACTTGAATTCTATCTTGAAACCATTAGTAACATCTATCTCCACCAAAACTCTAACATAAGTTGCTCTTTCAATCTTATTGTGACACTTATTTGCAGTCATATTAATGGCTTCCCCAACCTACTAACCCATTTAAACTCCATGCTTCTAAAGGAACATTAAACATATTAATCCAAGCAATGGATCAACCTTCTCCACATTTACCTCTCGGCTCCATTGACTGTTAAGGGCTTACCATTCACCATCCGTGGACTCTGATCTAACACATAATTCATGCCTTTTTTCATCTTTAAACTTGAAAAACTATACATTATTGTTGTCAGAAAACATATCACATTCTTTTGAAAAATTGTAGCTCAATTCAACCTGATGCATCTTATAACCAACAAAGTAACCACAAACAGTAAGTGCCCATTTTTACTCTACTTATTCACAATCAGTGTTGCAAAAAAAGGTCTACAAGGCCGATTAATCGCCGCCTAGACGCTACAGGGCCACCAACCTTGCCGATTTATGTAACTGGGTCAAACAAATAGGTCAACAGTGGTCAACGGCGGTTAATGGTGGTCAAACTTGCCGGAAACCTACAAATCTTGCCGGAAGTACCCAAACTCACCGTAAACTTATTTTGATCACTTATAGTAACTGTTTAAATCTATTAAAATTTATTTTTTAGAAATACTCTTGCCGGAAATACATAAAACATGCCAGAAATACACAAAACTTTGCGAAAATACCCAAAATTTGCCATAAATGCCAATCCGACTAATAATCGATTAATCCCTCCTAGACCGATTACAAGCTACAAGGCGGTCGACCGCTCGACTACCGATTCACGATGTTCACAATATCTTCTTCAACAATCACAACCTCATTTCCATCCTTAGTAATAACAGTTGGCATATAACAGAGATTCTTATGAAGCATATTATTATTAAAATCACTAGCATTTTTGACAACATTTTCCCCATTTATATTGTCATTGTGTTTTGTTTTTATTGCATATGTACTACTATTTACATCAATAACACTAATATTATTCAGGGGGCGCTTGGTTGAGGATCATGATGTATAAGCAATGGAAAAGGAAATGAAAAATGATGCTTGATTAAGCATAATGCAATCAATTAATCCCCAAAACAGGCCAATCCTCTATTATCCACAATTTTGGGGGTATTGGAAATTTATCACTATAGGTAATGGAAATTTATCACCCACGTGCCACCACCCAAGTGCCCTTCTTTTGCATCTCCTCTCATATGATGACAGCAAAGATCCAATTTGTTTGTTTGTGCTTTTTTTTTTTTTTTTTTTTTTTTTTTATTTTTTTTTTTTTTTTTTAATCTCTTATTTATCTTTTTCCTTTTTTGATTTTCATGCCTTTTTATTATCTTATAGATAAATGTCATGATTGTTAAACCAACCAGGCAACACTAAAGCAATCATAATACCTATTAGTATTTTTTTGCATTCCCTTAGTTTTTCCCTTTCATATTCCTAACTAGCTTCAAGGCCCGCCCGATGGGCGGCTAGTTTTAAGATTTTTTTTTATAAATAATAGATGATAAAAATAATAGCATACTCTACTAAAATTAAACACTCTACTCTACTCAAATCAAACACTCGAAGAATCTTTGCAACATATATGCTTCTTTTCTCGGCTGGAGGCATTATGCTCATTTGGTATATGTTTTGCTACCCTCGCTATATGCAGCTTCATAAATCCATATCCGTTTTCCAACTGAAATAAGTCGACATGGCTGATATTATAACATTCCAACATATTTCAATTATAAAAAATAATGATGCCCTTAGCTTTCTATTAGCCAACATACTTGGAAGCTGAAGACATTGTACCAAGCATAAAATATAAAAGTGGACATGAATTTTAATAAGCTATTTGGTAGCAAGGCTTCATAAACTTACATCAAAATATCCAATTCGTATTATTATTTGTTCCACTTAATGTCATCGTAGGCACTTAGTTGTCCACCTATAATGAATAATGAGCAAGAGTAGTAAATGATAAAAGAAAGAAGCGTCATCTTTTTTTCCCCCTAAAATTCATCAAAGGATCTTTACCCATATGCCTGTTGCCGTAGTCGCAATCTTTGAAAATGTGCCACATAAAGAGTCAACTTATTCACACATTTTACACAGATACACAGATGGTTACACCGTTGTGAAAATAAAATTTCAATACTAAATGAGTTTTCTATTGATTACATGTAGTGCAAATAATCACATTGCCCATTGTAAATACATTTGGGCGTATTTCGACCCATTCCACCCATTTCTTTTTTAGCTTTACATTCCTAAAGCACAGATCAAATCTAAGTTCCCACCTTATCAAAATTTGTACCTTTTAAAGTTTGAGTATTAATAGTGTTACACTATCGACATATTATTTACTGAAGTTTATATTATGTACCTACACCGTGGAAATAAAATCATATTCATTCACTTTAATCACCTACGCAAATCCATGGAGCTCTTGTTTAAGAACCAACCAACCTGGCCTTCAAAAAATGATCGAGTAGCGATTACCCTTTTTCACGTCTGTAGCCGTGATGTTCATGAGATCTAAGTAGCAAGGTCAAGCACAACCTTTAATTACACAAACAATGGAACTTTGTTAATATATTATACCAAGAATATCAAACAGAAAATAAGTCGGAATCATTTTCTTACCAATCACCGCTGTGAGCCATTTCTTTAGCTTTCCATAGTATTCGTTGCCTGCCTGCCTCATGAAAACTTGGTTATCCTTTTATAGTATATTACTACTATACTACTATTTACAACAACTTGAGCTTATTTGGTAATGGATATCAACAAACTTAAAAAGGGATAGAGGAAGTTACCATATGATTAAACTTGCAGATAACGCCTCAACACAAGATAGATCGCAGGGTCGACCCTAATTTACTGGATTTGCAGCTACCAACCATGGTTCTGCATTGCAACCAATTCATGAATTCAAGAAACAAATAGTGATAATGTCAAGCCTAATAGCTTGAAAAATTATGAAACACGCAGAAGTATTGCTAAGCGCATATAGTGAAACTGAGTGATTATGGCTAAAGAAGAAAATATGCAAACGTAATACCATTTGACTGTCTGAAGCCTTTCTTCAAACTCGAGATCGGAGGTAAAACTTTTGGGTATTCTGCCTTTCTTGGAATTTGTCACAGCCTCACAGGTTCCTCTGAGGACAAGTTTTTAACAGTTGGTAGTAATAGATCAAAAATACAAACTCTTTATAATACTTGATTAATAGACTTTAAACAGACATAAAATTGTGTCATCCTTAATCGGTTAACAATGGTTAGTTATATCATCAGATAAAATAGGGACAACTCTTGTCGAAAGGTATTTCATGCAATTTGCAACATTTGTGTTGGTTCTAAAGTACATGATACAAAGATACATGTTATAAATAGAATTCACTTACGATTAGGTATAGAACCAGGTTGCTGAAATATTGACTTCCTGCAATTTTTAACAGCAGATAGTGAGTTTTACGTCATAAATTCATTATCTAATTATTGAGACTAATTTAAATTTTTTATGGATTTCAAATTTCCTCACCTTTTCTACACACAGAGGCTAAAGGTGGTGGAAGGAAGAAAAGTTACTGGTTGGGCTGCAAGAGACTCGTGGCGTCCTTTCTCCTTAATCTTACCATCTCAAGTATCTTTCATGTAAACATATGAACTTATCTACAAAATCTACACACAGTTTGATAAGCAGTCATTCAAATTGTGTCATGATATTTCCAAATATTTAACTGCATGTGGGTTCGAAATGTGCAGGAAAATAGATTCAGAAGATGTATTGTTCAAGGTCTTCTTCAAGGTCCTGTTATGGGAGTTCGGTTAAAAAAGCATCTAAATTTAAGTGTGTTTGAATGAATGTATGTTTTGAGTTCACTCACAAATAATCAATCACAAAATCAATTCAGACGCGCAACCCCAAACACACCTCTAATCTCACAAAAATATATGTAGCATTCTTTGACTTAAGCAGCTAACATTTACACAAATAGATACCCGACCAACGCATAGTTAATGATCTGGTATACATATCACGACAAACCTCTTCGAAACTAAAACTAAAAAGAGTTTCTATGACTTTAAAAACAGTTGGAACTTCGGTTTATCGGAAAGTATTGTACCTTAATTTTTTCGACCTCGTCTAATTAAGAATGAACTTCGGTTTCTCGGAAAGCACTAATAGGTAAAAATAGTATCAAGATTGAATTATTTACCTGCAAATTTAAAATAAGTACCAGGCATCATTTGGATCATCAGATTGTTTGCAGAGGGAAGGTTCATTTTCTACTCGTGTGTCACAACATTCGTTCACCTATTCCATTTACCTATTACCGACTGACTTCACTTCCCAGCAAATTGAGTTAGTTAAGTTCTTCTTTGCTGACATTAAGATTTTGGAAAAGTAAGAATACCTGTTAGGAATCAGCAAGCAAAGTATCTTCACAGAACAGCTTTGAGAACATACCTTCCCAGATCTGAGAGTCTTCTTGGTTTTTCTTGTAGATAAGGGTAGCTGACCATACAAAGAACCCACCAAATCGCAATAGACGATTCAGCTACAACTGTAGTTTACCACCTAACAGTTAAATTAAATGAAATAATTATTTTTGGGAACAAATACAAAGTATATAAAATTAAGAAATGAGAAAAGAAACATGAAGAAGTTGAAAAGAGGGTCAGGCAAGCTTCAAGGGTGCTTGTCTTAGCTTATTGGATGGGCTTATTAGCTTATTTTGTTATGAGCTTATAAAAGCTATAAGCTCAAAATCCACTAAAACTGAGCTTATGAACTTATATAAAAAAGTCCCTTATTACAATAAGATACCCAGTCCGTTTGATCAACAAAAAGTTATCATGTTTTATCAAAATTTAAACATACATTGCATTATTAACTAATGATCAGCTAATCAACTAAAACAATTATAACAAAATATTAATCACGTTGACTCACTTCGTTTTCATGACTAATTTGGAATTATCGAGAAGACGTCACACAATCTATAGTGGGTTTGTTGTAGATATTATAATATGTGACTAATGAGAAGATGATTACACTAAAATCACCAACTTTAGTTTTGTTAATGGTCATGAAACAAAATTATTATGGCTGCATTTTCAATGTGGGTTATAACTTATCACCAAGTATAGCTTCTTTTTTAATGTAGGTTAATAAAAAAAATGCACCAACCAATATTAACATCAATCAAGTTAAACAAAAGCTAATGATACCAGCCCATAATTCTAACAAATATAGTTTTCATTTGCACCCAATAAACTTAATTCGACATCATAAACGGGCAAAAAAAATCTACCTTTATTAGCTTTCCTGTAAAGCATTTCATCAAACACTTGTAGCTTGTCTCCAATACAACAATGGAAAACATCATGAATCCCTTAATGGTATTCCGTAGATATACCCAACTGCATAAGACGAAACCTCAAGTTAGCTATATGATACCATACTTTATCACTATTGAAAGTATATATACATATCTCCATAGCCTGATAAAAAAATAGTGTATGAATCATCTGATTATTTTCTCGTTAATCTCTATAATTGAATTGGGAGCCTCTTGGGTTAGCTATCTTTCAAAGGTGCCTTAATATCTGCATATTGTCTTTCAAGTGCTTTCATGATTGCTCTTTCCACATTTGCAGCCGCCTTTAATGTGTAAAAATAAGAAAAAGAACATTTAGCATCAAAATATGTCATTCATATAATCATTACCAACTTATAAACTTGTTTTTTTTGTTATAAACTTACAATCTCCAAGATCAATATGTATTGAGGCAATCGGTTAATCACAACTTCATGCTTATTTGATTTTATCAAATACATATTATCCTCATTCCTCAAGTTCCAAATGCAAGAACCACACCTTTATTTTATTACTTTCTTTGTGCTCAAGTAATCCGCAAGACGTTAGACTCTCAATCAGGTATAAATGCACAAAATTACATACATGAAATTTAAAAGATATGCAGTGATCAGAATTTTACGGAAGCAGAAAAATGGCTCACCGATGCACAAAAACTTCCCGACACACTTCAAAAACGTGTTGATGATGAGAAATGAAGACGAATAGATCTTAAACATTTGTTTTCTTAATCCGAAACCTGCAAATCTGATAAAAATAATTATATAGTAGCATTCATAAACACAAACCAAAAGTATTTTCAACAGTTGAAAAATAAATCATTCATGCATTTTATCAAACACTTAGAGTACATGAGAATAACATAAGCTTCAACACTTAACTGTTTAGTGTAGTAAAAGAAATTACCTTTTAAATGTCCTAAGTAGTCCTAAAAACATATTAAATCATCATATTTTACAATTAGATGGATATTAATAATCTAAACACGAATCGTATGTTGAAAAAATCCAATCCGAATTTAACACTATAACCCTAATACATGAACACAAAACTATAAATTAAGACTTATATGCAACACCAACACTTAACCTTTTAAAAATATAATTCAAGACTTTCATCAAACACCTAATATGCAATATTAAACCAACAAAATAAGTTGGCTAACATAGTATTTTCAGACAAAGAAAAAAAGATAAGATTGATATGTAGCATACCTTTTTCTGTTTTTAGGTATTGCTTATTTCATTCAAGACAAAGATCATCAACCTGCAAAATGAAAAACTATATTGGGGTTTAGAAATTCTTAATTTTGAAATTGAAGTTGAAATTGAATACCTGAATCGAATTATACCTATGCTGATTGAATGACTAAAATTAAGGGATTGCGTTTTTATATATCTTTGAAAGTGATGTGGAAGCTGTTAAATCTGGTGGCATGATTTTGATCTTGATGTGGAAGCTGATATGGTTGCGTGTTTCTTTGAATTTTGATTTTAATTAAACGTTAATTTGAATGGATGTTGGTTTTGATTTTTCGGTTAGGGTTTTACAAAGGGCATCTCTAGAGAGAATGGTGTGTGTGTTTTTTAGATGGGTTGTATCAAATGTGAAAGCTTTGAGTGGATGCCGCCTATAATTTCTCACATTTAATGATTTTTTTTGCTGAAATGAAATGTAGGCCGTTGATTAAAGGGATTTCCACGTGGCGAATTTAGAGGTATTTTGGGTTAGAGATTGCTTTTCAAAAGCTTGTTTTATATAGTTAGTAGATATGAACCAAGCATGCCCTCACATTTAGCCAAATTCCAAAAGGACTTAATCTTTGTGGACCATTCTTCCCAATATCTTCAATACACGGTTACTCTTCCTATTGACACTATCATTCTCATGCACTCCTAAATTTCCTCCAATCACCATTCCACCAATATCATTACCAATACTCATTTTCTCTTTCTTCCATTGATTATACCTTAATATTTTAACTGCAAATAGAATCCCCGAATTTCCTGGGAACCTTCAATTGATGCTTCGATGATTTACATATTATTAGCTTCCACTATAGTTACACCATTTTTTTTTTAAATATTTTTCAAAAAAAACAATAACAAATTCAAGATTAGGGTTTCACTATGCAATGATGAATATACACGCGGAATTCAAAAATTTAACCTATAGCAATGATAAACGAAGGTTTCTAAACAATTTGTACATTTTAGATTTTGGCGGAAAAGTTTGTTAAGGTAAGACAGAAAAAAAGGAAAGGTTTTTTCCAATTTGAAATTTTCATATTAATTTAGGACCCAAATCCATTATGCTAGAAATCAAAATTGGGTTACAAAGCTATTAAAATCATCAAAAACCAAATTAAGTTTTAATACTAATTATAAGAAGTGTAAAAGGAAATATGTGACATGTCTATTTTGATGAAAAAAAAAAAAAAAAAAAACTTGTTCAATCCTTTTTTTCATAACAATTGAGAGACAAAACAATCAATAAACGTTAAAAATGATTGCCATATTTTTTTTGCGTAAACCTTTCTATTAATCGAATTTCCTCCATCAAATTATATTGTGTTTTACACTTTTTGTGTTTATAAATCAAACAACATAACTTTTTTACAAATTTTTATCTACAAACTTCTTATTTCAGTGATAAACTTCTATTTTTTTTTTTTAAAAAAAGGAAGGTGGTAATTTGAGACTAGCGGTGTCATAAATCTCGATCTGACTCGGACCCGAACCCGAATAAGGATAATCGGGTCGTATTACTCGGGTTTAAAATCTTAATCGGGTCAACTCGATTAACCCGAATACAAAATAGGGTCGGGTATCGGGTTCAAAATACTTTTCCTATTCGGATTCGGGTTAACCCGACTCACCCGAACTAGTTTCAGGTTTTATTTTATTATTATTATTATTATTATTATTATTATTATTATTATTATTATTATTATTATTATTATTATTATTATTATTATTATTATTATTATTATTATTATTATTATTATTATTATTATTATTATTATTATTTTTAAATAATTTTTCCCAATCTTTACTCAATTGAAAACCTAAGTAAAATGGTCCATGTCGTAAAGTTTACCACTTGTTGGACTTGCTGTTGTTCAAGGTTCTAAGTTTATTGAGGCTTTCATAATTTTCAAGGGTTGGAGTATATTGTTTTTGAATTAATGTATGTACGCTACTGTGTAGTTAACTGGTTGATTTAAAAATAAAAGTTTTTATGCACATATGAAATCATAAGATAAATTGAATTTTATTAGAAAATGTGGATTATTGAGTTAAAGCTGTTGATATGTGGTAAGACTTCATGTGAGGTGTTTGGGATTGCATTTTGAAGAAAATTGTATGATTATTGCAGATAGTATATTTTGTAACAGATATTTTGTAAGAAAATATCACTTCTTGTGTAGTATGGTACTATTGGCTTTGTTGCTATTATGTTTGTGTAGTAGTTTAAGAAATTAAATTATGTGATTTTGTAAATGGCACAAACCCGAACCCGGCTTGACTCGACCCGAACCTGACTAACCCGAGTTCAAATAGGGTCGGGTTCGGGTATATTATTTTTAGTCTCGATCCGACTTGAACCCGACCTGTTTGACTCGAATCCGACCAACCCGACCCGATTAACACCCCTATTTGATACCATTCGTTAAACATGAGTCAGTTGGGTAAATATTCATTAGGGGATGAGTCTAGTTGTATCTCACTAGTATTATAGATGAGGCTAATTAATTGCTTGATATAAAGTATAATTACATAATAATTATCGAATGAGTCTAGTTGTAAAAAGATTTTATACTTTTATTTTTCATTTTTTTCCATATTTTACTCAAAATAAAAAGTTTATTTATTTTAAGATAGTTTGGTCAACCCGACCCATGTTTGTAGAGAACCCTCGACCCGACTATATTGCCACCAGTAAGGGTGCGTTTGGTATGCCACCATATCACAATAGTAATGATTTTGATAGTAGTGGTGAGCCCCTCGGTATGAAACATTTCTATCATTCATTCCGACATTTGAAAGATTTGTATCTTAAACAAACAAATGATTGGAATAAAAATTTATTCCCTCGTTCTCATTCCGGTATACCAAACGCACCCTAAAATTTTACAAAGCCTTTCTACAAAATAAGTTAAATCCAAACAAATTAAATTTGTACAAGATTTCACTCCAAATAAAATAAAACTATACAATAAATTTTCTAAAAAGTTATAACAAAAAAATATTAAAAAGTTATAACAAAAAAATCCCCAACTTGACACACCAGCACCTTCCTTCGTGTAGCCCACGATACCACCACCACCTAAAACCCCTTATTTCACTAAACCCTAAAACCCTAACTCCTCATCACCATCCAACCAACCACCCACCAAAACGATGTCGTTATCAAAACTGAAAATGAACGTTTCGAATCCAAAGATATGGATCGTGATCGGTGTAAGCGTCGCCGGAATACTGATCGTGACGGCGGAGAGACGACGGAGACGGTTGAAAGGTGCGGTTAAAGAAGATTACGGTGCTTTTGTTGAGAGATTTGAGCTTCTTCCGTTTCCTCAACCGCCTCCCCCTGCTGCCAAGCTTTCGCTTTTCGGTTTATCTTTCGCTATTAATGATTCGTATGTTTTTATATATATTTTTTATATTTTGTTATATATTTGAGTGATTTTAGTTATGTTTGTGATGTGTTTATGAATTAATATTTGAATGAGGGATTATGAATGTATACACTTTTAATTTATCCTATTGTTTCGGGGTAGTTGAAAATGAAATGTATAATACTAACATGTGCTGTCATGTCAGTGTCACATCATCATTGTTGTCATACCACTTTTAGAGCACTAGGTAGTGCCCGTGAGCCATAGGGCCCGTTTTATAGCAAAAAGTGCTACCACGTCAGCACTTTTCCCCTATAACCACCCAAAAACATCCTCCTTCCATCACTCAAGTTATAGGACACCCCAGGCCCACAATTTAACCCAATAGAACACATATAAAACACACACAGAGGAAAAAAAAGACACTCGGCGGGAAAATTTGGCGCGAGGACCTATGGCACGAAGCTTAGTGCCGTGTCAAGCCATAGGGCAATAACTTGCCCATACCGTGTGCTCTTACCGAGGAGTGGTTTCATTATTGCCACTAACCACTTTCTCCTCTTAAGTTTTTTACATTTTCGGCTTATCTTTCGCTATTAATGATTTGTAAGTTTTTATAATTAAGTTGTGTAAATTAATTATTTAGTTTTTTTGTATGTGTTTATGAATTAATATTTAAATAAGGGTTTAGACCGTTAAATAGCAATGGACTTTCTTCAAAGTTTCATATTAAATGTTACAAATCCAATACTCACATTTTGGTGAGTCGTCATGTAACACGTGTTAGATAGATCAGATAGATTCCGTCGTATGACAAATCACAAAAGTGTGCATATTATAACATCTTTGAAAACATTTTTTGAAAAAAGTTCGTTGCAGCCTAAACCCTTTCTACGTTGATCACCTAAGTTTATAGAAGAAATGTGGGTTTGAGCCATAAAATAGTCATATACATTCGGTCGTGTCCCACGTAAGTACCTGAAACTAAAAAGTGTTCTATTTATTGCTACAATTTTTCAGAGTTTGTTCTCATATGCACATGCCAACTTTTTTTACCCGAAAAAACTGTAATGATAAGAAAGGTTTGAAAGTTTTTAACCATAAATTTGACACACCAAAAATTTTGTTTAGGTACTCACGTGGGACAGGAGCAATGTACATTACTATTTTATGTCTTGTTGGTAAGGTCTATAAATGATAAATGAACTCTCATTGACTTTTTTAGTTATCAATATGATCAACATTCTTTCAAATTTGTCTCGATATGACAAATTTTGTTGACGTGGCAAAGGGTATTTTGGTAATTGCACTGGTGATGACACGTCCGCAAAATTTGTCATATTGAGGCAAACTTTGAAAGTATGTCAATCATATTGGTATTTGAATTGGCAGGGACCATGTTTATCATATATTGACCTTACCCTCTAACGCTGGAAATGTTTATTGTTAGGGTATATGGTTTTAAGTTTTAACTGTTTTAAGAACGAGCCGTGGCTTGTAAAAATGTGAAGTGAGAATTTGATTGTATGGATTTTACTGAACCTGTGTTTGTATTTGAGTAAAGTGGCAGCTCGTAAGCAAATGGTTAGTTTAAAACCGTTTAAAGCGAGAAGTAAGGGGATGGTTGGGGTTGTGTTTTGAAGTGGATGTCCTAATATAGTGCGAGAGAGTAACATCTGATGAGGTTTGAGTTTTTGAATAGATAATTGGATTCTGATTATGTGCTTACTTTTTGAGCGTTGCCATCTTTTAATAATGAGTTTGAGAGTATCTCATCTGAATTTGAGAATCTGATAATCTATATGGCGTAATCAATTTTTATACTCAAATGTAATCCCAGAAACTTTTAAAAATTAGACAGAAATATATATAAAAAGTTGATTTTGGTGTGACCTAAAACCGTTTTCTGCAATGGAGTATCATTATCTTTGAAATGTTCATAATAATTTTTGTAGAAATAAGGTATCCGCATCAAGCAAGTGATACAAGTAGAAAGATTAAGCTTTTGCTTTGTTTAAATCTGCAATATAATTCATGTCAGTTATGCAATGGAGTTTTTTCCCAGAAACATAAGAGTAAATGTTATTGATTTCTGCTTCTATTTTGTAGTTTTGACGTGAAAGAGTATGTGACTGGCTTTGGGAACCCGGACTGGAAAAAAATGCATGAAGAAGCTGGGAAGACTGCTGTCGTTGTTACTGCTTTGTTAAAGAACGGGGCTACCTGCGTTGGCAAGACTGTAATGGATGAGTTATCTTTTGGGTACTCCCCTTTTTTCATTTTATATATGTCATATTCAGACAATTGCACTTTGTAGAGTTGCATAAACAATGTTTCAAGTATTTGACAAATTGTCTTACTATGTGGTACAAATTGATTTCAGTCGGCCATTTCCGGTAATTAAAGTTTTGCAGATAAAGAGGAAACTAATTGATTTCAGTTTTTTAGTGTGATTGCTTTTTTGTGTTTGTGGTTTAAATGATAAAGTTTTATTGTGGATTCTGAAGTGAGCGTTGGACTATAATTTCAGGATAACTGGGGAAAATTCACATTATGGGACACCAACAAATCCAGCAATGCCATCTTATATTCCTGGTGGATCCTCAAGTGGTTCAGCCGTTGCTGTTGCAGCAGAGCTTGTTGATTTTGCTATAGGTATTTTCCTTTATTTGTAGATTAAAGTGACAAAAAATGGAATAAGCAAACAGTTATAGTAATCTAAGGATAAGTTTTTGTTTAGGGTCTCTTTATCATCATCTACTTCCCCTCACAAAAAGGGGTTGGAACTTAATATTTCAAAGTTACAAGCATATGTAGGATAATTAGAAATATAGAATACCAATTGGTGTCAAGATATGCCAAACTAAGAGTTTCATTAGAAAGTTAGTCTAACCAACTCCCAACCAAATCCCGACATATCTGAGTCAGATTAGGTTGGCCTAGCAGTCTCATTGTGAGACGCGGTTATAGTGTGATAACGGGTGAATGAGATTCAAGCTGGCAGAGTTTGCAGTGGAATAGAGATATTCTTAAATTGTGAGAAATAGGATGTAATCATTGATGTGGTCATGCATGTAAAAGTAACAGCCTCTGTTGTTCCATGGGACAGATCATCATGAGTTTAATTTGGTGAATTACATTTGACATATTCCTTTTATTGACTTCTCAGGCACCGATACAATTGGGGGAGTGAGAATTCCAGCCTCATTTTGTGGCGTTCTTGGTTTCCGGCCATCACATGGAGGTGTATTTACTCTTGGGATTCTCCCAAATGCACAGAGCTTAGACACTGTTGGTATGTAGTCTTTGGTATGTCTATTTTTTTCGTTTATTTTTTCCCGTTTTTTGTCAAACTACATGTTGGTAGAGGTCTTCAATTGTATAAATGGTTCTTTACCTTTTCATGTATATGACACACATTGTTTCACAATGATTTGTTTGACATACAACCCAACTAATCTAGAGTATTGACCTCTTAGTTTGTGTGAAATGGGACAAACTACTTGAGTTTTTGAGCCATTTCTTTTTACTCTATTATTTCGAGATTCATTTCCACGTTTTCTGGTAGCCTATGCTAATCATGTATCTATGATGAAATTCTTTCAGGAATATTCGCTCGCGATCCATCTGTTTTGCACCGTGTTGCACATGTTATTCTTCGATTAAACCCAGTGGAACCTAGAAAGACAAGGCGTATTATCGTGGCAGATGATCTATTTCAGTTATCTAAAGTTCCTCAACAGAAGACTGTATATATTGTTAGCAAAGTTACTGAAAAGCTATCTGGTTGTAAGTTTCATCACGGAATTGTTATTTCCTACATCATATAAATTCTGATACCATTGCCTTCTGCTCCGTGACTGGTCGCTAACAGTTTTTTGCTCAATCTTTCTGCAGACCAAGCACCAAAGCATATGAATATTGGTCAGTATATTTTGTCAAACGTTCCAAGCCTGAAATATTTCTGTGAACAGACATCAAACCTTCAAAATGGAACAAATACTTTGAAAGCTCTCACCTCAGCAATGTTATTGTTACAGAGGTGATTTTTTTTACTGCATCTACATTAGCTTTGTTCTGTGAGTATTGAGGTGGCAAAGTATTCGCAGCTGATTTTAATTATAGCCCAATATCTAGGGATGAACATGCAATTATAATGCTAGATAGGTCAATGCCGTTTCTACTAGGTGCCTAGGCACTTGTGTGTATATCATCAATTAAGTACGAGTCTGATTTGAATGATGTTTCTGCCACGGGGACAACCATGATACTTAGCTACTGTTCATTTATCTTCATATTATTCCCAACTATATTCCATGGCTGACATGCTGCTGCTAAGTTTATTCTGTTCTCATGATCCAGCCATTGGAGTCGATTTTATTGCAATTGTTGTTTTCGTTCATTACATAGGATAGCACACATGTATATTACACGTTTTCTTCATTACGGGTGTTGTGCCGCCTCTTATTTGTAGATGCGCGTATGTAAACTATAAATGTGTTCATGTCTGACGAATTTTGTAATTTTTCTAATTCTTTTCAGATGTGAATTCAAAACCAATCATGAAGAATGGATTAATACAGTCAAGCCCAGGTTAGGGTCTACCGTGTCCGATAGTATTCATGCAGCAATTAAAGCTACACATGAAAATAAGAAAGCTTACTACCAAGTCAGGACTGAAATGCGAGCAGCTCTACGCAGTCTCTTAAAGGTACTTTACATAACTGACTGAAAGAACATATATCATGTCAATTATAGGCTTATTACTTCGGTTGCACAAAAAGAATGTTTTGGTAATAATGAATCTGTATCACATAAATTTATGCTGTGTTCATTTTTTCTCTAGCTTATCTGTACTCTAGTTTAAGAGTAATTAGTACCTAAATTGAAACTTCTTCTGTGTCAAGTGTAAACACTTTCTCTTGTTCCACATCAGGATGATTATAGCAGCTTCTGGGTGTAATCGATTCCCGTAATATAATTGTCTTGTCTGTTCTTGTACATGAGGAAGCAACTTAATTACTTGCTTATGGAGTCTTTATTTTGTTAATTCAATCTTTTAAGCCTTAATACTGTGGTGAAGGTGCACACTAATAGACTTAAAATAATCCTTAAACTGCTGAAATCTTTTATCTTTGATCTAATATTGTATAATAATCCCAATGACAGATTTCATCCTTCGGTCAGTAAGGGTTTGCTGTTATGACTTGTATGCCAAATATTCGGTGATATCCAGTACTATGGTTTTGTTTGTTGAAAATTATATCAGGGAAGAAAAATTATGTGGCCTATCTAACATTACATAAATCTAGGATCACAACAGTTGTGACTTAGCTTCTGTTTCCTTCCTAAAACTCTTAAGGTATTTGACTAGTGCTGTATAAACTAGGTATATGACTGTTTTAACACTGTAATTGGAAGCTCACTACTCAATGCAACTTATGGATCCCTTCTGTTAGCCATAAAAAACGTCTCCCAAAAACTTGCACTTCATATTGGGACGGACTATACCCTGTTGCACTTTTTTTTTTTTTTTTTTTTTTTTTTTTTTTTTTTTTTTTTTTTTTTTTTTTTTTTTTTTTTTTTTTTTTTTTTTTTTTTTTTTTTTTTTTTTTTTTTTTTTTTTTTTTTTTTTTTACTAAAATTGTCATTCCAGAATCAAGAAACATGACACAGTCCAAAGTTATAACCATAAGGAGAACTAGTCATAATTGTATGAGCATAAAGGATTAATTACCTTCTTTTTCTATTTTTCATGTTTTATGTGCTCGTTATTGTAATCACAATCATGNCCAGAATCAAGAAACATGACACAGTCCAAAGTTATAACCATAAGGAGAACTAGTCATAATTGTATGAGCATAAAGGATTAATTACCTTCTTTTTCTATTTTTCATGTTTTATGTGCTCGTAACTGTAATCACAATCATGTACAAGATGCCAACTGATTCATGTCCTGATACACAGGATGATGGAATTCTAGTTGTTCCTACGGTTGCTGATACTCCAATAAAACTTAAATCAAAGAAAGCTATGTTATCTGAATTTCATGATCGGGCATTTCCTCTAATAAGTATAGCAACTATGTCCGGCTGCTGTCAGGTATATCTTTATGAATCCAATTTTTATCAAATTTTGGTTTTATTGCTACAGCCTGCTTTATAGTACTGTCATACAAATCTTCAGGTTACCGTTCCTTTTGGAAAGCACGAAGATTGTCCCGTTGGTGTTTCATTTATTGCATTTCATGGATCTGATAAGTTTCTTCTCGATACTATCTTGGACATGTACCAATCTTTACAAGCACAAGTTAGTGCTGTTACCAGTTTGCCAGCATCGTTAGACTTGAATGGAAACATGGATGCTTCTGAATTGTTGAAGACGAAGGTTAGACTCCTAATTTTATAAATATACTCATGCCAGTTTGCATTTACTCATAATTCATTCCATTACGTGGATTTTTCACCGTGCTTACGGTTACGATTTAATTTTTTGGTGAATGAGCCCTTTATTGGAATATGGGAACATTTTAAATACAATATCAAATACCTGTGTAGATTTTTAAAAAAAATCTCCTATGTTGGCACTAAAATACTGAAAATAAGGAATCTATTTGATAATGTTCACGCTAAATAATAGTTGTTCAATTGTGTACTCTAAATTCTTATTTATTTATTTATATTCAAACACACATTATTGCAATGAGCATAATTAATGTTAGGCGCATTTTGCTAGTGGCAATGAGAAACTTGTAAGATGACAATGCTTAATTTTGGTTCTTTATTTTTAATCTTATATGTTTAGTAAAAGCTGTGAGTTTTAATGCAATGAATAGTGTTGAACTCTTGAACTATATTGCAATTTGCCTGTTACTGTTTATCATACTAAGTAGTGTCAACGAGTGATTTTTTTTTTTTTTTTTTTTTTTTTTTTTTTTTTTTTTTTTTTTTTTTTTTTTTTTTTTTTTTTTAAATATTTTATTTTTGATAATAGTTGCACTATTTTAGTTCAAGAACATTTACTCTAACACTGAAGATGCTCTTACACCGGCTGTTTACATTCTTCAGTGATATAAACTTCCTTTTCTTGAAATCAGCTTATTATGTGCTGTCTTTCCACA
This sequence comes from Artemisia annua, assembly GCA_014162995.1. Lineage (NCBI taxonomy): Eukaryota > Viridiplantae > Streptophyta > Magnoliopsida > Asterales > Asteraceae > Artemisia > Artemisia annua. Next base: position 92,557 of record LBNU01031739.1, read on the forward strand.
AGATATAGCAAATAGAAGCAGGTTCAAAGAGGGAAACTTTTTCCCCCTTCTTTCCGCGTCTTGCTTTTGTTGTAAAATGCATATTGCTAGTTATAGCTACTGCTAATTTTGAATTCTCCTTTGGGTTTAATTCACGTTCTAGACAGACCATTTGAACTTAATTTCATGATTTGTGATATGTTTTCTTCATGTCTTGTTTTTAGGGAAATGCTGCATTCAAGGGAAGACAATGGAATAATGCTGTAAGCTATTATACTGAAGCCATTAAGCTTGACGAATCTAATGCCACTTTCTACTGCAACAGAGCAGCTGCATACTTAGAATTAGGATGGTATGCTTTCAGACCCGAATTCTTTTGAGATGGTGTTTTGGTGTAACTCATGTTTATAATTTGCTTCACTGACATGACAATGGTTATATCACAGCTTTCAACAAGCTGAGGAAGACTGCAACAAAGCACTGTCACTTGATAAAAAGGTCAGCATTCATGCAAATGACGTCTATTACACTTTCACTCTCCTACTATTGTTATGTGTGTTTAATATGGTTTTTATTAGGCTGTCTAATTCTAGTAGAGCTGATTTGTACCATATTCTCTAGCTAGTTTGAAAGTTTGAGCTGGATGTTAAATGCATGTTCTTAATCAAAATCAATAAGGTTATTATTGTGTTTGCATCATATTGAGTGGATTATGTTTTAAATTGCGTGTTTCAGTTATTGATAGAGGTGGCAATAGTTGTGGCTAAATGGGTTAGACTTTGCCTCTAATGGTCAAATGGTTAAACTAGAAAAGCGAGCTAAAAATGAAATTTGTTATTCACCCAAAGTGACTTTATAGTGCATAAAGTCACCGATACTTTGAGAATTATGGTTATCAGTTTGTAACATTATAGTTTTCTATTTCATACTTAAAAACTTGATCAATTATAAAATCTTTAAATCTGCTAAAAAGACAACAAGTATTTGCTGGCTGGCACAAACCATCCTGTTTTGACTCATAGTAGGTCTTGATTAGTGGATCAATCTGCCTGGCCTTCCATCTGTAGCTATTAAGCATTTTTAAGTTCCAAGCTTGCTGAGAATTGTGCATCTCAATAGCTGTTTTATGTTCATCTGTTACTTAAAGTATTTGGATGCCTTGCATACTCTTTTTACGTGCATGCCAATGTCAAACGAGTAATAGAATATCTCTCCTTTAAGACATGATTTGGTGAACCCTAAATACCTGAGAACTAGTTGCATCGTAGATGTGCTGCTCTTGGTTGTAATATGCTTTGACGCTAATGTCTTATAAATGGACATGTTCTATATATTAAGCATATTATTTGTATTTTGGGCAGAATGTAAAGGCATACTTGAGACGAGGAACTGCTAGAGAATCAGTTCTATATTATAAGGAGGCTCTTCAAGGTGTGTATCCTTCTACTTTTTAAATTAGTGTGAAATTATTGGCCCTCTTTTTTGACATTTATGTCTCTAGTTATCATTCCTAGTACTCCCAGGGATAATAAATTTCTTAACATTTACTTGAGTTCAATAGGAATGTCATGTAATAATTCTCTTTCATGTTCTTGAGTTGGAGAGAGGGAAAAAGGTTGAGAATCTTACAAATGTACCCTTGATTAGTTTCAAATGAGTGGTTGTTGAGTAGCCAAGAAAAACTTTAATTTTCAAAGTCTTTTTGTTTTCATAGCATTGCATCTCTTAAAATAATGTTTTACTTGGACATGGATAATGTCTGATATTAAGTTTGTCCATTATATTTTCGATTTTTCGGCCTTTGTTCTTTATACCAAAGTTTTTTTTCTTTCTAAACCTGCAGATTTCAAGCATGCACTAGTACTAGAACCCCAGAATAAGACTGCCAAAGTAGCTGAGAAGAGGCTACAGAAGCTGGTAAGTTGACCGCTTCAGATCATCAATTTTGATAAATAACTGCATGAGGTCTGTGCTTCAAGCTTTGAAATGGTAAGCAGGCCTCAGCTTGTGAATTTTGGAAAAGGTTAAATTATATGTATTATTTGCGTGTAAACTGGCCTCCTGCAGCCCTCAGCTTGTGAATTTTTGAAATAATTGATTTTGTGAACATATTTTAACCTTTTCTTGTGATCTTGAGTTCTTTGTGCTCTTGCTGCTGCATTTTTGTTGGCTTCATTTTGATTCAGTTAGGTCTTAGGCGTCCTGGTAAAATGTTAATTTGGCTGTATTTATGAACATGATATAAAAAATTTAGTTTCTCGTGCAGCTTCTTGCGTTATGTGCCATGTTCATCAAAATAGTTGAATGTTTATCATATTATGTGGTGTTCTAGATTTTGTTTCTTCGATATATCGATAAAGTATGGATCAGATGGATTAGGCTAAGAGGTTGAAATGTAGCCAAGTTGTTAACGTGAATGGTCATCGGTGGTTAAAAGCAATTTGTCCATGAGGTTAGTAACTGTAGTTACGTAGCAAGGCCTTCTGCCCTTCTCACAGTGACCTCTAACTAGAATGATCAGCGGATCAAGATATTTGTCATATTAGAATAGAAACTTATTACTAAAGAAAGTTTATATTTGTTGATGCTTCAAATTTTTAAAAGATAGCTCTTGGATATTCTTCAGACTATTTGTTCAGAAAAAGAATATGGTTCGTAGTACAAATTATTTACTTTCGAATAACAATTGCCCTTTAGTAGATATTTGGAGAACGACATCTAACGATTAGAATCTGATCAAGTATCATATATATCAACGGTATCTCATTCTTGGCTAACGGTTTTGGTTAGTTGGATAAACCTACCAACACGAATGAAAAAGCAATGGCATCTCATAATAGAGATGTAACTTTTAAACATGTTTTTTCTATACTGTAGGTCTTATTTGTACAATAAAAAAGATAAAAAGATTGTATAAATGATTTGAATGATACCATACCAATTAAGAATCATTTGTGACAATCAATTTAGTCGTACTAACGAATATGTAAATGTCACAAAGGGAAAGGAAAGTTTATGCTTATTGTCCCTTAATTTCTTCGAGGAATTTGATGCTTTAACTTTGTTGTTTTTAAGCATTTGATTCCAACGTCCGTATTTGCAGTTAGTTATTTATTTCATACAACTTGCACATGAAGAATTAAAAGGAAAATCAACTTAAGAAAACATGTTTCAATACAGATCATATTGTTAAATTTATTTTATTTGCTTGTATCTCCGTCTCTCTATAGAACGAAAACTGTTTCATTGGAGGAACTTTTCATTTATTTGAGGTTAAAGTAACAAATACCCATGGTGCAAAATGAAATCACAAACAACATAAAAAAAAAAAAAAAAAAAAAAAAAAAAAAAAAAAAAAAAAAAAAAAAAACACCCGCTCAGAGAGAGAATCCGCTAGAAAATGGTATATTCGGCCTTCGACATGTATACAGGTACCCCACAGGAGACGTCCTGTGTCACCAAGGTCATGGAGATGGTTAGAGTTTTTGTCTAGCAACACTCTCCAAGTCGCAAGTTAGCCTTACAAGTTCCTTTGGTGTGGTAGAATCATAACACGAACGGCTCATTTACATCAAATTCTTTAGAAGATGATAGTAGTGGTGCCTGAAAGTTTGGTGACACACAAAGTGTTGTTACAAAACTATGGTCTGATAAAAAAAAGTATAATAAAAACTCAGAGAATCAAGGGCTTTTCTACACAAATTTCAATAAGGAAACACAAAATACTACCTTTATTACAAAGAAAAGTTAAGTATGACTTTCAAATGTCAAAGAAGTTAATTTACAGCTTTTATATGTTAAGAGACAGAAAAACTCGATAACCACATGTAACCACATAAAAAGTATTTTATAAGAAAAAAATTGTAGACAAAGATGATCCAAACTTTGAAACACGAAGATGCTATGTTTGAATATCTGAAAGTCAAATGCAGACTTTGGGATAGAATGGCTCTAACCTGTAGTCTTTCACGGTGAAACAGTCCACGGAGACTGAAACATTTAGCCTTGGCTTCTAAAATGTCCTTATTCATTGAAGCCAAAAGACTAGAATACGTGACTCCTGATTTTTCTGTAAGTGCCTTTTTAAAAGTGAATGTCATCGCACCTTCCATCTGCTTTCCTGACTCTGAGAAGACCTGCACAAGCTTACAATTTAGTTTCGAAACCAGAAAAATCAAAACTAAAGTAATTAGACTCAGGATGGATAGAATATATTATCAAGTAGAGGAGTAAAGATGGTTGGGCTGGCAGATTGGGTAATGGGTACCGGGTCAAAATGGGTACTTTTTGTGGGCCGGTTCGGGTTACTGGTTATTAACCTTTTGCACCTAACTTTTTGTCCAAAGATTTGGAATTTTTATAAACTATTACGTAAAAAAATGTGGTCTTATTTATGTTTACCCGTTTTTGGTAGCACTTTATATCCTTTCACAAAAAGTCTTACAGTTGCAAATGGTTTTCATATAGGGGTAATCTTTTGAGTTAATTAGTTTCCAGGCACATCAACTCCGCACCCGTAAAAAGGTCAAGCCAAACTTTCCAAATTTACCGTGTCATATTTTTGAGTCGATAGGTGGTGCGATCACCATAAGTCAAAATATTTTGAAAGATTGAGGGATAGTATCATATTCTTTATAAGTGGCTATCATCTGCCTCAAATATGACTACATTTTTTTTTTTTTTTTTTTTTTTTTTTTTTNTACTATTAATCAAACCTTATTTTACAGGAGGGGTTATCGCTAAAAATCTTTGCAAAAACTATCTACTAGTTTGACGATTTGAGCTATTTTACCTTTTATGCTATTTTATTTTTTCAATTTGACCCATGGAGATACAAAATAACCACTTAGCAAGAAATTGAATCGAACTTGAGACCTCTAACATGTATCGATTAGAAGATTTTACTCACAGATGTATCTGCAGCCAGCTGATTATCTTCACACGCGCTGATAGAAATGGCGTGTCCGCCACTAGTACCTTTGTAAACACCAGAAGGAGGGCTGTTATTTAACCAACATTTCCTGACAATGAACCAGAAATACACTATCAAGTTCTAAAAAAAAACAACCGGATAAACAATATAAAGCTAACAAAATATGCTTAATGATGCATACTCTTTTGTACTATAGACATGTGGTAGATCAAGAATGGTTCCACTATGACAAGCATCAATGATGGCATGAAGTTTGACACCGGTCTTGAGAGGTCTAACTATTGTGTCATTAATTTCGTTATCAACGATCATTCCTTCGGTTCTAAAATCTACAGGGCATATTGATTCATCAAACCCATCAATCTCGTCATCAAAAAAATCAGGTTGTCTTAAGCCATGACCTGAAAAATAGAACACCAGCGAGTCCCCGGGCCGGTTGTCCTTCACAAGCCACCTCAAAGCTTCCTGAATATTTCTTTTTGTTGGATGAGGGTACGAGTCCATTTCTGCAAGTTTTCTTTACATTGTTAATCGTACTGTTCCAACCGCATGGCAAAAATACACAGAGAAATCCTTTAGCTGTATTTAAAATGGATGGCTTGGGTAATGGGTCAAAACAGGGAATTTTTGGTAAAAGTCGTAATGGGTCATGTTGGTCACCAAACTATGGAACTTACTTACGGGCCACCCAAAATGTATTCTGTTTCGTTTATACCAAATCCAGCAAAAAATAGGCTGTATGCCAATTGACAAAGATAACCTTAAAGATCTAAATTATTGAACTGTCAAAAGATTTAATTCTCTTTTGTCATTTAACATGTCTTTTTGTTAGATTGGGTATAAACTAAACAGATTGCATACGACCGTATGGACTAAAAGTACACTTTGGGCGACTTTTCACCTATTAGACCTATTTACTCTTTAGCTTTCGTTTCTAATTTAACCTTCTAACAAGTCAGATATAATATAAATCTCTGAATTAACTCATTCTCGGTTAAATATGCCAGCGGTAGAATTAGTAAAAGGATAGGAATACCTGCAAGTATATGGATAGAGCTTTGTGGAAACTGAAACTTTGAAATTAGTAATTCTTGCATACTCTTCACATCATAATTAGTTCCTTTAAGTTTATACTTCTGCTTATTGTAAGTTACAGCACAAAGAAGTGCACGCTTCCTATTTGTCGTTTCCCACCTCTTTATTGACTCAAGAGATGCCATGTCGTGACTACTCAAAGAATTAGGATTCGACCTTTCTCTCCTACACAGCATCCTTTTTAAGCAAATACGCAAGCCCTTTGTATCACTGATGAACTTACCATGCTCTCGACTTGCTTGTGTGTTTGTTTCTTCATCATTTGAGACAAAGTCCTGACATTCAGAGCTGCAAATATGCGGTGATGACATAATGATGTACACGGGCTAATTTAAATTTACTAATGAAAATAATGGTGTAAACAATGCATTTATATAACTCAGTAAAGTTTATAAGACTGTAGCATGAAAGGGAACCTGATTCCACAAGATATGTCCACATTCTTCTTATTTCAATTAAGAGTAAATTACACCATTCGTCCGTAAGGTTGTACCAAATTTGCACGTTCAGTCCCAATTTCAAAATAAATGCACTAGACGTCCCAACGTCTTCATTTTGCTTCCCCGGTGGTCCTTTCAACTAAAGGACATTAGTCAATGATAGCTAAACCCCTCACATGCCTTTCACGTGAGGGCAAATTCATCTTTTCGTGGCACCTCTCTCTCTACCCTCCACCCTTTTGCAACACCACCCTCTTCATCATATCTAACACAAATGTACCGAAAAACAAGTCACAAATAATTCCCAAGACCCCAATCCTTTTGGAACACCACCCTCTTCATCATATCTTCATCTACTCAGTTCTAATAACACGTCTCATTTTTTAACCAAAAAATAAATAAATAAATAAATAAAAAAAATCGGTCGAGTTTTCTTACAACACCCCCCTCCATAAACCATAGAGAAATGATACATAGGCCTAAAAATAGACCTAAAAGTGGACCTAAACACATGTGGCATGATCCTGATGGGTTGTTAAATAAGTGGGTCCCTGTCTGCAGCCATCAGGATCATGCCACATGTTTTTAGGTCCACAATTAGGTCTATTTTTAGGTCCATGTATCATTTCTCTAAACGATATTTCAGACCAATCTCAATAATACCCTTTTCCAATAAAAACACATTATTAAAATCTTTATGCCAACACAAGAACAAATACACTATTACAATTAGTTAAACAGGTCTTGTGCTTCCATAATCGCACCTAGCACAACAGAACCCTCAAGCAAAGCCGTAGTTTTATGTAAATGAATAAACTCCAAACCAACATCAGTACCTTCAGAACAAATATCCACAACTTGTCCAGCAAATTCAGATTTGTGAAAACAAGGGAAGTTTTTAAGGGTTTTTAGACATGGCGGCGGATGGTGATGATAATGTTGTGGGTTTGGATGTCTAATTATCATTGAATAACGCTGTTAGTCAAAAGGACCACCGGGGAAGCAAAATGGGGACGTTGGAGACGTCTGGTGCATTTATTTTGAAATTGGGACTGAACGTGCAAATTTGGTACAACCTTACGGACGAATGATGTAATTACTCTTTAATTAATGGAGGATCAGATTCTCGTCAGACATATTTAACATGTTTAAACCAACCAACGATCAGACGGAGATAGGCACAATCAAGGGCCCCGGTAAAGTGCACTGTTAAAGATTCTTGTTTATGCCCGTTAGTCTTTCATGCGTCCACAACTATCGTAAAAGGTATATCTGATTCACATTTAGAAAACACAAATATCGTGAAAAGTGTTTTTTTTGGTAACTCTTCAAATCGCTAATTTTTATTCTTTGAGCAATACTACTGTAAATATCAGGTTAACCAAGTAATTTAAATTGCGGCATGTCCTCTTCATGTCAAAGCAAGACAACGGTTCCCAGTTGAATTTCAAAGCATCACGGTTGTCTAAAGCAAGACTATGTGAACTATTCTTCCTTTTGATCAGTATAGAAAAGGCTGCTTCTGGAAGACAGTTGAGATGCCTCAACATATGCAACAGTAGTAAAAAGTGTTCATGACTCTTTGTGTAGAACTCCATTTAGATAACATTTTACACCATAAGAAAATTTTCTTTAGATAATGAGTTTTATTGTGTTCTCCAGACTTTGTTTTGTTCTACACAATGTCATAATGATCTTCTTAACCATCATACTTAATATACCTCTTCCTCAACCACAAAACCAAAAAGTTATTAAAAAAGGCATTTCTAAAAATCCAGTTGATACACGGGTTAATGAGGAATAGAATTGGTGATTAATTAAAACTATGTACATGTAACAAGAACTAACAAGTATGTGCTGAGGAAACTGAATCCCATTTAAATTACATAAAGTTATATCCCATTTAAATTACATGATAACTTTTATACATTTTCGTCGAAGGGAAGATGGCTGTCTCACAAGGAATCCCTCTGTCTAACAAGTCAAGGCTTTCAACATACGTTTCCATCTCCACATACATGTAGGTCTAAATTTCAAAATTTTAGTGAACGACTTTATCTCATGATCATAAATAACATTCCCCTTCTTATCATATAACAATAAAACACCATTAGTGATAGGTTGCAAAACATTGACATCATAATCCACTGTTTTCAGTTTGAAAAATATTAACCAAGATTCAACATTATCATACTCTCTCATCAACCATATCATAGTAACACCAAAAGACCGAGAAATCACTGCTAGGGAATCGTTGATGATTGTTAGGTGATTAGCATCTTGCCTAGGCTTTGCCAATTCAATCGTACATTTGTACCGACCACCCAATGCAAGTTTCTATTAAAAAAACATGCATCTAACCTCACTTCAGAAAACAAACTAGTTGGGGGAGCAATCATAATCCATGAGTCCGTTTTCAAGGAATAAATAAATGAAGAGTCATTGCGGGCGATTCCTTTATCACTGGCGTACGATATACCCACAATGTTGTAATCATGAGCAATTCGGTCATAACCAAACCCAAATCCTACATAAAGTCTACATTAGAGGCTCTAATAGAAGGATGGTGAGGCACTGTCACTTTGTGCCTAACTGAAAAGTTCCACAAACTAATCCACCTGTAGAAACTTTTTAAACACAGTATTCCAGTGCATGAACCATCAATGTTATCACCACTAATATCATAAGGGAGCTCGATTCCTGTGATGCCCATGTACCCACGTTTGGGATCTAATGGCAATTGGTCTCACGTGTGTAATGTAAAGATGTCTTCAACACTATATGAGATATTTAACGAGTGTCTCATGAGGACTTTTTAATGTGAAGTATTATTGTTAAGAGATCGAACAGTGTGCATGCAGATGAAATCAGGACTAGCAAGACGAGAACACCAATATTTTGAGAGAGTTCTAAATCTGACGACGGATTTGTGTGGTAGTCTTTCAAATATATTAGCCATTAAATCTTCACATACATAACTAGACATTGTATTACTGTTGATACTAAGGAAGAAATATTAGTTAAAGAACAACGATTAAGAGATAACTAATAAGAGATAACTAACCAGAAGAACAGATCAAATTTATCGCTAGTTCATAGGTGATTTCTAGGAATGTGATGCCTTATATAGGTTGGGGTTATATATCAAATCCTATTCCAATTATAAATCTTTTTACAAACCAAACGACACCTTAATCTTATTTCAAATAAGAGGGAGAATTTTAAAGTGAGATGCATATATTTTTGTAGATGCATCTAAAGTATGCGGTTATTGTTACATGTCATCCTTCTCCTTTTAATTATTTTTCTCATTTGATCCAACTCTATAAAACACATTGCATAATGAAATTGCTTCGCAAATATTGTTACTCGTGATAGGGAAAAGAAAAAGACATATACTTCATGTTTTGTTGCCCAAAGATCTGTCAAAATTCACCTATCGTGATCAGATTTTCCATCAACATATCTTAAGGTTAAATAAGACTTCAAACAGTTACAAATTACTGACACCAACAATCCAATCGGAATACCCATTGTCTATCTACATCAGCAGTCATAGTAGTATGCGTCGTCGTAGGCATCATCGTAGGCGTCGTCGTCGTCGTCATCATCATAGTCAAGATCATCATCATAAATCACATCATCATCTCCATCATCATCATCGTCGCCAACACCATCATCATAAACACAATCATCATCATCTCTATCGTCATCATAGTCTGGTGAAGTGAAACTTCTTCCACGTATAGTTTCCGTCCAAGGAAAGATGGTTGTCCCGCAAGGAATCCCTCTGTCTAACAATTCAAGGGTTTCGATATACGTGTCCATCTCAACACCCCAACAGTTAGGTCTAAATTCCAAAATTTTAGTGTATAAATTTTTCTCATCATCATAAATTTTGCGCTCCTCCTGAGCGTAAAACAATAAATCACCATTGGTTTTAGGTTGAAAAACATACATAAATCCCTTGGTGTTCAATTCAGAAAACATAAACCAAGATTTAACGTTGCCATACGTACTCATCACCCAAATCTTAGTACAATTTGAAAAGCGCGAAATCATTGCTAGGGAGCCGTTGATGATTGTTAGTTGATGGCAGGTATGCCGCCAATTCTTTGGCAATTCAATCGTACCAAAAACATGAGTAGTCAAATTGAATGTCATTATAAAGTTACTAAACTCAGCTGCACTTGCACCAAACACCCAATGCAAATTTCCATTAAGAAAACATGCATTTGACTTCACTTCAAAAAACAAACTAGTTGGAGGAGCAATCATACTCCATGAGTTCGTTTTCATGGAGTAAATAAACGAATTGACATTGCGGGCAACTCCTTTATTGTTGGAGTACGATATACCCACAATGTTGTAATCATAAGTGACTCCGTCATAACCAAACCCAAATAATACATCAGGAACTTCATTAGAGGCTCCTATAGAAGGATGAGCAGGCACTACTAGTTTGCGCCTAACTGAAAAGTTCCATAGATTAAATAATCCATTATGCTTTCTTAAACACAATATGCCATTGCATGAACCAACGATTTCAGCATCACTAATATCATAAGGGAGCTCGACTCCTGTTATGCCCACATAGCCACGTTTTGGATTTAACGGCAACTTGCCTCGCGAGTGTAATGTAAAGATGTCTGCACTAAACGAGTGTCTGAGGAGGACTTTCTGATGTGAAGTATTTTTCTTAAGAGATCGACGAGTGTGCATGCGAATGAAATCAGGACTAGCAAGACGAGAACACCAAGATCTTGAGAGAGTTCTAAATCTAACGACGGATTGGTATGGTAGTCTTTCAAATATATTAGCCATTAAATCTTCACATACATAACTAGACATTGTATTACTGTTGATACTAAGGAAGAAATTTTAGTTAAAAGAACAGCGATTAAGAGATAACTAACCAGAAGAAAAGAAAGATCAGATGACCAAATTTATCGCTAGTTCATATGACCTAGGTAATTTCTAGGAATGTGATCGATGCCTTATATATGTTGTGGTTATGATACGTATAATAGTTTCTAATATCACATTTTGGGATAATATACAGGGACTCCATCATACTTTTTAGTTTTCTTATTAACATCTACCCGTTTATTAAAACTAACTTATAGGCCACCCAACATTATTTATTTATTTATTTATTTTGATAAAGGGTTGCCTCGGTAACATATATTTGCTTTCGTTTACCCCAATTTCGGTTGAATTTTACTCGGATAATTATCAAACAGTTTTTTTTTTTTTTTTTTTTTTTTTTTTTTTNACACTCAATCCAATTAAAGGAAATTTTATTATGCCTATTAGTAATCCAATTAAAAGAGAAAAGCTTAATGTCGTTGAAGAGGAGATCTAGATTCGGTCTTTTAGGAGCAAAAGCGAACTCATTTCATATCTCCAAAGGATCCAAAGTGCTGTTTGGACCACCGCATCAAAGAGGGTAGAAAGAGGAGGAGGGAGACTAACTTTGTCCACAAGGTTGATTGCTTCAAGAAGGCTCAAGACGTTTACGTTGTCAACTTTCCACCAATGCAAGACATCTTTCCATATTTTCCTAGCAAGATTACAATGAACGAAGATGTGTTCTTCAGTTTCAACATCTTCATCACATATTGGGCATCTCACTGAATTTAAGTCGATCCCCCTATGATCCAAGTTTCAACATCTTCATCACAAATTGGGCATCTCACTGAATTTAAGTCGATCCCCCTATGATCCAAGTTTATTCTAGTAGGCATTCTTTGATTTAGAAATCTCCAAGTGTTGACGTTTACCTTAATGGGCAGAAGATTGTTCCATTTGAATGGTTGAGAAGGGAGGTTATATGATTGGTGTATGATATGTTTTCTGATAAGGTTAACAGAGAACCCATGTAAGTGGTTGAGGTAACACTCCCTGGTATCATGGGAGTTTGAGAGATGAAAGTTAGACAACAAGTTGACAATTTCATTAAGTTCATCAATCTCATGGTGGGATCTTAAAGGTCTGCTCCAAGTCCACTGAAGTGAAGACATGGTGGGAGGATTGGGCCCAAGCCTAATATGTGAGGTCCAGTAGCACTAACATCAGGTGCATAAATAGAGACAGTAGGGTGTTGAGGAACAGTAGGAGCTCGATATCTTACAAGGTAATTTTTGTTGACTTCTATGCAGAAAAGCCGAGGGAATGAAACATTTAACGGCCCTCCTCCTACCCAATTATCAAGCCAGAATCTTGTAGACTCGCCATTACCCACCTTTCTCTTGAAAATATTTCTGAGATCAATCCCGATAGGGAGAAGATCATCATTTAACTTTACAATTCGATACCAAGGCCCCGACTTATATTTAATTGAAGATGGATCCCCTAAGCCACCATTGTAACCATGAATTGATCGAATGACTTTACCCCAAAGAGCATTGTCTTCATTGTAGAATCTCCTCCACTATTTGGTTAACATAGATTGATTACTCACTTTGAGGCTACAAATGCCAAGACCTCCTTGGTTCATAGGAGATAAAGCCTTGTCCCATGCAATCCAAGAAATTTTTTTAGTGACCCAAGAGCCTCCCTAAAAGAATTCCTTCTTATACTCTTAAGCTTGTCTATTATCTATTTTGGGGCCTTGAAAGTAGAGAAGTAATAGACACCAAGGCCACCAAGAACAGATTTAATGAGAGTAAGACGACCACCAAATGATAGAGTAAGGCGTTTGAGAAAACGGTCTATTAGAGGGGACCAATTTGCTCATCTAGACATATTTTCACCTATGGGGAGACCCAAGTAGATACAAGGAAATTGAAATGGTTGGCAACCAATCGAGAGTGCAAGAGAATTGACTTCCAACGGGGTTACACCAACACCAAAAAGCTTGCTTTTATTGAAGTTTACCTTGAAGCCGGAAGCAAGGTGAAAACAAGTGAGGATTCTAGATAAATTCTTGGCGTTGGTTAACGACCATTACCCATAATCAAAGCATCATCCGTAAATTGGAGATGAGAGATGTATGTTTTGCCTTTTCCCACCTCAATACCATTAAAGATGTTTTTATTTTTTGCTTCAACGAGAATCTCGTTAAGAGCTTTAACCGCCAAAATAAAAAGGAAAGGCGATAACGGGTCGCCTTGCCTAAGACCTCTTTCAACTTTAAATTCTTTGGATGGGGAACCATTTATGAGAACCGAGGCATATGCCAAATTAAGACAAGCTTTGATCCAATTTCTCCATTTGCTAGAGAAACCCATTTGGGACATGATTGAATCCAAGAAAGACTATGATAAAGTGTCAAAGGCTTTTTCAAAGTCAACTTTGAAAAACAAGAAACGTTTTTTGTGCTTCTTAGCCCAAGACAAGATTTCTTCTACTATAAGGGGACCATCTGTGATTTGGAGGCGTTTGATAAACCCCATTTGAACCTCACTAACAACCGAAGAAATCACTTGACCAAGACGGTTTGCAAGGACTTTTGCTAAGATCTTATATTGACAACCAATAAGACTTATTGGTCTAAAGTCGCCAATAACAATAGGATCATCAATTTTGGGGACAAGGGTGATGAAGGAGGAGTTGCATCCTCTGGGGATAAAACTGCAAGATTCAAATTCTCGAACAAAAGAAATGATGTCATTACCAAGGAGATCCCAATGATTTTTGATAAACTTGAATGTGAACCCATCTGGCTAGGGGCTTTGTCTCCACCACAAGCCCAAACAGCGTCCTTAATTTCTTGGTTCGAAGTTGGTCTGTCAAGAATAGTGATATCTTCTAAGGAAAGGTGTTTAAAAAGATTGCTATAGAATGAAGGTCTTGAGAGGTTTGTGATAAGGCGAAAAGTGTACCGCTTTTCGGGGGTCATTTAAGCCCTAAATCGTATTTATTTGATCAAATATCACCCTAAATCGTTCCTTTTGGCATTTTAGGTACTTTGGAGAGAAATTCTGGAAAAGGAAGCATTTTGGACGTTTTTAGAGCATAAAAGTGAAGAATTCGACAAAGTGCCAAAAATATGCTGAATAGTACCCTTGACGGCGTCAAGCATGGATGTGACGCCGTCAAGCCTTGATAAGCCAGAATGTTTTTTGGGAGTTTAAAGGGGGACGGCGTTATGGCTGGCAATTTTGACACGAAACCTGTTAACACGACACGACACGACCTGTTCTTAACAGGTTTCGTGTTTGACCTTAACAGGTTTCGTGTCTTAACAGGTCAGACCTGTTAAGACCTGTTAATATTTCGTATCTTAACAGGTCAGACCTGTTAAGACCTGTTAAGATTATAGTGTATATATATATAAAGTACCCGCCCACTACCCAGTAAATAATATACTCCCTCCTCTCACACCTTATCCTCATTTCTCTCTTCCCCAACAAATAACTCCATCCTCTCACTAAACCCTAGCCGCCACTGCCACTTGTGTCTCGACAGTCGCCACCACCACCACCAAAATACTCACCACGACCTCCTCTTCAACTATCTCTACCACACGTGCCGTCAAAACGAACCCCACCATCATTTCGCCATTAGCGTGCCTTCACTCCCACACCTAACCACCCTCAGTTATTAGATCGAGAAGAAAAGAAAAGCTTAAGCTCACGGTTGTAATTTGTAAACTTGTAAATATGGTTGGACGTGGCGATGAGACGAAAAAGTTACGTTTTTAGGGTCGGATTTGAGTCCTAATCGTATGTTTTTTGGTTTGGATTTTCACCCCAAAGTCGTTTCTCTTTCTCATTTTCCGTACCTTTTGAAGGTGAAATATCACAAAAAGAAGCATTTTCGGGGTTTCGGAGTGAAAAAAGTGCGGAAACACAACAAAAAACTCAAAGAGACCTTAAAGATACAGAAGGGTGACGCCTCACATCTACAAGGTGACGCGTCAGAACAAGTGATAGTCCAGAAGTGGAAAAAAAACCTCGTGACGGCGCCAGAAGAGTTCGTAGCTGCAAATGGTGGACGCCGTCAACGAAGGCCGTCAGATCTGGAACCAGCCAATTATGCACGCAGTCAAGGAAGCCGTCTGAAAACCCTAATCGCCCGAGCTGACAGAACGTCACCTATTGGGTTGACGCCGTCACCCGCGCAAATTAATAGTATATAGAAGTTTTTCCTTTTATTTGGGAGGAAATTTGAGGTGGGAATCTTGGGACCAAAACCTTAGTACGAGTTTTGTACAGACCTTGGAGGTATCCAACACCCTTCCACTTGCATGTTCTAATTGAAATAGAGTCTTTTATTCATGACCAATATGTCCTATGTGTTGGTGGATATATCCATTTGTCTTGTCTTCTTTTAATATGTAGGCCTATACTTTGCTGTTTGCCTTAGATCTTAATGAAACTAACTATTGATTATCATGGTGACTGTTGTGTGTGATTGTAATTTGGCGTGAATGTTTCATCACGGTTAGACTAAGGG
>LBNU01031742.1:11909-35728 GCA_014162995.1 Artemisia annua
CCCCATCACATCATAGCCTTTTGGTCAAACCGTGCAACCTGTGAAGCACACCGTACAACCCTTTGATGCATAGAGAGGGTTAGTATAACAATCTAGGGGGGGTTGGGATAACTCCACCTATTATATATTACTATTTTTATTTTCGCCCGAAAAATGTACACTTTTATATCAGCACTTGTTTTTTTCAATACAAACTTATTCACTTCACAGATTTTACAAAGCAAACTTAACAAAATGAAAACTTAAAAGGTAAGTTAAATAGTAAATACAATTTAATTATGTTACCCAACCACTTTTGTGTATAGGTAGGCCAAAAGATTTTTTACATGCAAGTTGCTTTTAAACATCAAAGTCATTTTTAGGCACTTTAATATTGGGGTGCAGACACAAGGCTTGGTTCTTACACTTACAATCACTCACTTCCTTTTGTCGATCAAATAATCCGTAGGGTTCTTAAAGGTTAGTTAATAATATGTTTTTTTTTATTAATTTTTTTCTGTTGTTAATGTTAACTTTGAATAATGCAGACAACCCCGGATAGTTTTAATAACATTACTGTTTTTGATCATCAATATGTGGTATGACACCGTGATTATATTCGTTATATTAGAAATGAAATAAGGAAACCAACATCAATGAAGTAGATTATATGATTCTATGATGCGTTTACTGTTTTGTTTTTTAGATTGTAAATACATCTGTTAAAAGCCCTGTTTTAGTGTTAAGGATGCTAATATACGTTATATCAAACCGTTCTTTTGTTGTTGATGATTGCGAAAGGATATTGAGTTTGTTATGGTTTCATAATGTTATAAATTAAATTAGGAAACCAAAGGCATTGAAATAGATTATAGACTTATAGTTGGAAAGTATGGTAGATCAGTTAAAAGGCCTGATTTTCTTTTTCAAGATGAGTAAATACCACATCCCTGTCTCCGAAATGATATGATAAGGGAAATTGAATGGAAAAGAATTGTCAATCAATAAGTCTTGACTATTTAACTGATAGATTACGGGATGAATTTGGGTATTACGATTTTGGCATACATGTTTCATGTGTTAACCCACATTTGATTGTATTAGTGTAGGATAAGTTAATGAATAAGTTTAAGTATAATCAATAATTTGGATACGGTATAAGTGTTCCGCAGGTTGATGGAAACAATACTCGATTATATTTTAATGCAAATTTTTGTTGACTTATATATTGTTCCTTTTATAGGATGGCGCAGCAATTCGTAATGCGATACGTGCACAACACTTTCTCAATTGAGCATGTAATGGTAGTTAACTAACAACCAACGTTATCCCTTTAATAATCTGCTACATGTTAAACAAAACAATAAATATCAGTGGCTGAAACTTATTTTGGGTTACATACAATATGTTGGAACAGGTTCTTCCCGAGTATTTTGAAGAGTATTTCAAGTCAGAAAACGATGTCCTGTACCTGACAGGCAACGACAGGTTCCGTCACAAGACGGTCGTGGCACAGAAAGAGGATCGATGGGCTCTATGGGACATACAGTGGCAGGCATTTGTTTCTGCAAATGTTCCTGAGGAAACATCAGACATTCATTTCGTGAAGCAGGGACAAGATGATTACTATGTCACAGTGTACGCAAAAGATGGTTCAGAGTGTGCTGGGTATGACAGGAGTACGATAGGCCCGCGGTACATACGGTGTTTGTCAACATACAACTCTAATAGCAAAATGGTAAAACGAATCGTTTTATGTAAATACACAACTGCGCTTTATATTTTAAAGAAAAATGGAGGGCTTATACTATATTGAACGAATACCTTATAGAAGCTGTTAGCTTTGTATTTTTATAAATTAAAGTGTCGGTCATTAAAGTCTTAAATCATGTAATAGGTTGCGTTAGAAAGCGTTTCAAGAGTTATAAGTCCATTAGTTCAATAAGAAAGAAGTCGAAGGGCCAAATATGTATAAGTTGAAAGGCCAAGACTTCATAGCTATATAATGCATTGTACGCCTTCATTTGAAGGTTGAGGTTGATCATTGTGGAATAAACATAGTTCTTCATTTTACACATAGCGATCCTCCCATCTCTCTCTCTCTTCATCTCACTTTCTCTCTCTAAGATTTAATGAATAAGGTCGTGATTTAGGTTGTTTCCGGGTTCCTACAAGTGGTATTAATCGCCAAGGGATAGATTTAGGTTGGTTTAGCTTTAGCTTTGTTTGGTTTTTTGGGTCGCTAGGTTTGTTTTTGGTTTGTTTGGTTTCGTGGTCAACAAGTAACGCTAGTTTGTATCAAGGTTTTTGATTTTTAGGTGTGTTGATTAGTTTTTACTTGTTTTAGATATCATTTCACTCGTTCTTGTACTCAAAACATAATTAGTATAAGTTTTTTTTGGGTTTTTGCGAGTTGAAAAAAAAGTGGGTTTTGCGAGTATGGAAGAGGGTTTTGCGAGTATGGATTAGGGCTTTGCGAGTAAGACTGTTTTGTTGTGTTTTGCGAGTATCAGTTTTGGGTTTTAGCGAGTATCAGCTTTGGGTTCTTGCGAGTATCAGTTTTGGGTTTTAGCGAGTATCAGATTTGGGTTCTTGCGAGTATCACACATAGCGAGTAAGCTACTTTTGTTTGCGAGTTTCATCTTGGCAAACTATTTCTGCGAGTATCATTGTTGAACCTTGCGAGTATCATCCAATTGTTGCGAGTAAGGTTCTCTTTTGGTCTTGCGAGTAAGGATTTTGATTCATCTTGAGAGTATGATTTGCAAACTCTTGCGAGTATGGCGCTTATTTAGTCTTGCGAGTATGGCATGAAAGCTTTTTGAGAGTAAGGTGTTGTGTTTTGGCGAGTAAGGAACCTTAACAATTTTCAACCAGATCTTAGTGAGTTTGTCAAAAGAAAAAAAAAATCACTTTTTTAGGCCAAAATTCACTTTTTTTGCGGGAAAATTTGAGTAAAATTTATTTTCTGCAGGAGATTAAACGTTCAATTTTTACGCGAGATTTCAATTTTAGTATAACGTTGAAAATTTTGACCAAAAATTCACTTTTTTAGGCCAAAATTCAAATTTTTTCGGTAAAATTTGGCGTCAAAATTTTTGAAACTCAAATTTTTCGTGCAACCTCAGAATTGCATTCCATAGTGTTTTTCAAATTTTAGGTAAGAAAATTTTCAAATTAGATTTTTGGAGGGAAAACTCAGACTCACTAAGAACAACCGTATCAACCAACGACGTTTCACAAATCAAACCTAATCTACATCAACAACCTAAGTTCATCCTAAAGATCCTACAACAACTTTTCACGACTTTTCACTTTGCATCGAATCATCATGGCAACTCAACAAGATATTCATGCCGCCGGTGCTGAAAACCGACCTCCCATGCTTTCAAAGGGTGGTTATTCACAATGGGCTAGTAGAATGATACGCTATCTTAAGAGCAAAACAAATGGAACACTTCTTGTTAATTCTGTTTTGCACGGTCCTTTCAAACCAAGAGAAATACTAGACCCTGGTGATCCGAATGGAACCCCCCCAGTACCACCTTTCTACAGACTTCAGAATGAGACTGACTACACTGAAGAAGATCGACAACAAATCATTGCTGATGATCAAGCATTTCACCTTGTTGTTCTTGGTCTACCAGAATCGACTTATGCTACAGTGGATAGTGAAGAAAGTGCTCATGCAGTCTGGGAAAGAGTTAAGAAGCTTATGTATGGAACGGATATCGGGAAACAAGAAATGGAAACACAATTGCTTAAGGAACTTCGCAAGTTCACTTCAATTCCTGGTGAATCCATAGAGTCGTATTATCTCAGATTCTGCAAGATCATGAATGATTTGTCAAGGCACAACCTCACTCAGACAAACATTGCTAACAACACAGTCTTTCTGAATGAGCTACAACCAGAATGGGGAAGATACGTCACCATTGTTTATCAGACGAAGAATTTGCATGATGTTACTTATGATCAGTTGTACGATTTCTTGAAGCAGAATCAGGCAGAGGCAAATGAAGTGAGAGCTGAGATGCTTGCTAAGAAACATGATCCTCTAGCACTTATTGCTAATACACCATCACCTTCATCAGTAAACACACCATATCAACCATCATCATCATCTTCCACTCACAACTACATGCAACAACAATACATTCCACAACAAACTGCTGCAATCCCACAACAACAATTCTACCCACAACAACAACAACAAGTCATTCCACAACAACCATATCCATACTTCCCAGAACCAGAGTTCACTGACAGTGATGATTCTACTGATGCTTTGACACAAGCACTTGCTCTTCTGACAAAAGCAGTCCAAGGACGCTATTCCACACCAACCAACAACAACCAACGAATTTCAACGAACACTCGTAATAGGCAGATTGTGCAACCGAGGTTCAACATGGGCAATGACGGGCCAATGGTTGGAGGTATGGGGAATCAGCAAGGATATGCTCCGGGCTATAACATGGGTAATCAGAACAGGCAGAATCAGATGGGTCAGTATGTCGGGAATCAGATGGGGCAAGTTGTTGGTAATCAGAGGGGTCAGAATGTTGGTATTCAGGGTAATCAGTTTGGTAATGTTGGGAATCAGGGTAATCAGTATGGAAATGTTGCAGCACAAGTTGGTGGGAATTATGGAAATGTGAATGGGAATCAGCAGAATGTGATTAAGTGTTTCAATTGCCAAGGTGTCGGTCATATGGCGAGGAACTGTCCTACTAAGCCTCAAAGGAAGACTTCAGAATTTCTGCAGAAAGCATTGATGCTAGTACAAAAGGAAGAGGCAGGATTCCAGTTGAACGCCGAGGAGCATGATTTCATGGCACTGATGGATGACATGGAGGACAGAGAGGAAGTGAATGCAAACTGCATATTTATGGCTAATCTTCAGGAAGCTAAGTATGATACAGATTCTGAGACACCTCCTGTTTATGATGCCAATGCACTTTCTGAGGTACACAACTTCGATCATGACAACAATAATGATATATTTGATATGTCTTTTCATGAGGAACAGCATTCTGAGACACAAGCACCTATTTATGATACATATCAGGATACGCCGAATAGTAGCAATATTGATTCGACGACTCCCGATATGAATCATAATGGAGGCTCAGTTTCACAGCATGCTGAGACTGATGAGGAAACACGTGCTTTATTTGAAACATTATTGAATAATTGTACTATCGAAGTTGAAAAAGTGAAAAAGGTCAATCGCGATGTTAAGGCCGCGAATGAGATATTGACCACTGAGCTTGAGAGATACAAGGCCAAAGAAAAAAGTTTTCTAAATGATAAAAAACGCGAGTCTGAATTTGAAATTGGTTATAAGAAAATACTTGTTAAAGATAGAGAATTGCAATGCAAATATGATACTCTTGAAGTCACTTCAATGAAAACAATTAAATCTTTAAAACAAGAGATTTCTGATTTAACAAACCAACTTTCAAAACAAAAATCAGCTTATGCCAATCTTGAAAAAGAACGGGATGAGTTGAAAAAAGACTTTGCAAAGAAAGAAGATAAACTTTTGGAAGAAATCATAGAGTCAGAACACAAGATTGCTAAACTTGAAGATTTGTTGGTTAAAAAGGGTCAATCAGCTCAAACGATTCACATGATTTCTAATCAGACCGATCCGTTTTACCACACAAAATACAAAATGGCTCTAGGGAACAAAACACCTTGTAATCTCAAGAAAGCTCAGCAAGAACAGAATGTGATTTATAATGCTAATGTGATATATGAGAAACATGATCCTCCTTATGTGCGTGATTCTGATGATACTATACAACTTGCGGAGGAGAGTCAACATAAAATGAAACAAAAGAATCCTAATTTAAAACCAATTGATTACGAGAAATGGAACAAAATCAATGGAATCACTTTTGTCCCTCAAAAACAAACACAAACTGTTTCCAAAAAATTCACTTTCAAGCAAATGCTTTCAAAACCTGCAGCTGTTTCCAAATCTCTTTCAAATATTGAACAGATGTCTTCAAACAACACTTTTAACACAAGTGATGCAAGGGGATATCTTGATGATCTCAAAACCAGAGTTGGAACACTTCAGAGGACTTTAGAATCTAAAACGAAAACAAATGAGAAAAATTGGAACTCAACAGTCCATTTACAAGTGAAAAAGATTCTTGAAAGTGATATTGCTCCACAACTCACTGCTGTGAATGCAAGAGTGATTCATTTTGAACAAGCGTTTTTGAAAGAAACAGCTGACTTTGTTACGGATCACAAATCCCTAGTAAAGCAGGCAAATGAATCTTTTGAGAAAATAAGTGTTTTGGAAAAGTTAAATGACTCTCTCTTCGAAGCTGTGATGTCTACTGATATTATGTCTCTCATATTGCAAATATATTCTGTAGAAGATGACGAACGACTTCGAGCTGAGACCTCCGCACTTGTTTCAAAATATGAAAATGCTCTTATTAAACTTGAAAAAGAAAACGTGTCATATTTTAAACAACTTGATCGAAAAAAGGAAGAATGCAAGTATGACAAATTGTCGTATGAGCGTGATTTCAAGAAGTTGCAAGAGCAAAATGATCTTTTGAGGTCTCAGCTTGAAAGTTTAAAAGGAAAGGGTGTGGAAACTAAGCTTGAAAAACCAAAGACTTCGGAGAAACCAAATGCTTTTAATCCGGTTGTAAAACCAAAAATGTCAATTTCTCGGTTTGCTCCAAAAGTCGATGTGAACATAGATGTATCAAAAACAGTCACTCCATCACCTTTGCCTAAAAACGTTGAAAAAGAAAAGAATGTTGTGAAAAACAAAGCTGTTGTCGATAAACCAAAAGTTTTAGCCCCTGGTCTGTTTAGGATTAGTCCCACTACTGTGTGTGCCTCTACATCTAGGACAAGCGAAAAGTGTGTAAAGGATAATTCTAAAGAGTCTAAGGATACAAAATGCGACAACAAAATAAATTCTAATGAGTGTGCCTTACCTTCTACAGGATTAGCAAGCACATCTAGGAGCAGCAGACTAACGCCTAGAAGCAATACAAGGAACAATAGAGTCTCGCCTGTCTCTAAGAGTAGTTGCAAGAATAAAATGGAAGAAGTAGAAGAACACCATAGGAATTTATCGCTTTGTAATAAGAAACATAGTTCATCTGAATGTAATGTTGATCGTACTGTTTTGAATGCATGTAATGACTCTCTTTGCTTAACGTGCAAGAAATCTTTAACTAGTTATGATCATGTGTTTCTAAGAATGTGAATGTGATGCTTGAACAGAATGATGCTTTAGATAAATCTAGTGCGAGATCCAGATACTTTGGTAAACTAATTAAAACTATTAGGAATACCACAAATAACAAAATGCCTAGAGATTATCTTAAGTACTGTGCATGGAAACCAACGGGTAGAGAATTCACTCTTAAGGATGCTAAATTGATAGTAGTTCAATCTGAACAAACAGAAACCTTCTATGAGTGTGACAATGCTTTTACCTCTAACCCCATGGAACCTAATTCGAAACGGTTTCCAAATACAAAATCTTCTGTTCTACGCAGGTTATCGAAATTTGTCTTTGGATCGTCGACTCGGGTTGCTCCAAGCACATGACCGGGAATTTGAAGATGCTGATCAACTTTGTTTGGAAGTTCATGGGAACTGTACGTTTTGGAAATGATCACATTGCAGCTATTTCGGGTTATGGAGATCTTCAGTTTGGAAATTACTTAATCACTCGGGTTTACTATGTCGAAGGATTGGGACACAACTTGTTTTCAGTCGGGCAGTTTTGTGATGCAGATTTAGAGGTTGCTTTTAGAAGAAACACGGTTTTTGTTCGAAATTTGGTTGGAAAAGATCTTTTAATCGGAAATCGCGACACTAACCTTTATGCTATCGACATCAATCAAATGGCCTCTACATCACCAATTTGTCTTATGACAAGAGGATCAGAAACAAAGTCTTGGTTGTGGCATAGACGTTTGTCTCATCTTAATTTCGACACGATCAACAAATTGGCCGAAGACAACATCGTCAACGGACTCCCAAAGCTCAAATACACCAAAGAAAACTTATGTCCATCTTGCGAACAAGGTAAGAGCAAAAGAGCAACATACAAACCNAGAGCAAAAAAGCAACATATAAACCAAAAACCGTACCTAGTTCGGAAGCAAGGTTACACTTACTACATATGGACTTATGTGGCCCGATGAGAGTTGAAAGTATCAATGGGAAGAAGTATATTCTTGTTATCATCGATGATTATTCAAGATATACATGGGTGAAGTTTTTGAGATCAAAAGCTGAAGCACCTAGCACCATCATCACCTTCCTGAAGCGTATTCAAGTTCTACTTCAAGCTCCAGTAAGGATTGTAAGAACAGATAACGGCACAGAATTCACAAATCAGGAGTTAAGAACGTATTTTGAAGATGTTGGAATTACACATCAAACATCGGCTGTTAGAACTCCACAGCAGAACGGGGTAGTTGAACGAAGAAACAGAACTCTTGTGGAAGCTGCTCGTACTATGCTGATTTATTCCAGTGCACCACTATTCTTATGGGCTGATGCTGTCGCTACTGCATGTTTCACTCAAAACCGATCCTTAATCCATCCCAGATTCAACAAAACACCTTATGAGCTAGTGAACGGTCGAAAACCAGACATTTCTTATCTTCACGTGTTTGGCGCTTTGTGCTATCCGACGAATGACAGAGAAGATCTTGGTAAATTGAAAGCTAAGGGTGATATTGGAATCTTCATTGGTTACTCAGAAAATTCGAGGGCATTCAGGGTGTATGTTAGAAGAACTAAGAGGATAATGGAGACGATGAATGTGAAATTTAACGAGATTTCACAAATGGCTTCTGAGAGACTCACTCTAGAACCCGCGCTTAATCCGATGGCTTCTAATCATTCCAGATTAGGACCCGAACCTAACAGAAAGACTTCTGGACATATCAGTTCAGGACTCGTACCTAATGGAGCTCAGTCAACTATACCAGATAAACCAACAAATCAAGAACTGGAAAATTTCTTCGAGTTAATGTTTGATGAATATTATGGTGGAACTTCGACAAATGCATCTTCACATCATTCCGCTGCACCCGCTCAACATCAACAACCACCACCACCACAAACACAAGATGCATCAACAACCGTCGAAACTCAAGCACCAACTCCCTCAACATCATCATCAACATCTACTCCAGCATCTCCAGTGATTGAAATTGTTCTACCAAGAGTTGATGAGCAAAACCAAAATTCAACTTTTCAAGGAGAATCTTCACAACAAAATGCTACGTTAGACGAAGAAGAAGAAGTTTTTGAAAACCCGTTTGCTTCTGAATCTGAATCATCTTCTTCGAGGTTACATGAACCATCTAACACGCATATGTTGAATTCAAGGTACCCTTCTACACTCAAATGGACTAAAGACCATCCAATCGAACATGTCATTGGTGAACCATCCAGGCCAGTTCAGACGAGGAGACAGCTTGCCACCGATCTCGAATTATGTATCTACATCTGTGCTTTAAGTTTGAAAGAACCTAAGAACATTCGAGAGGCAATGGCAGAATACCCGTGGATTGAAGCGATGCAGGATGAAATTCTTTCATACAATTTACACGATAGTTGGGAACTTGTACCCAGACCACTTGAGAAACGTGTTCTTGATCTCAAATGGTTGTGGAAGAACAAATTGGATGAAGAAATGACTGTAATCCGCAACAAAGCTCGTCTTGTGGCTAAAGGATATCCGCAAGAAGAAGGGATAGATTTCGAAGAATCATTCGCGCCCGTTGCTAGACTTGAAGCAGTCAGGATTTTCTTAGCTTATGCCGCTCACAAAAACATCACCGTCTATCAGATGGACATTAAGACTGCGTTCTTGAATGGAACTTTGAAAGAGGAAGTGTATGTGACGCAGCCAGAGGGATTCGTCGACAAAGAACATCCAGACTACGTCTACAGGCTTAAGAAAGCCATTTATGGTTTGAAACAGGCTCCAAGGGCGTGGTATGACGAACTGTCTTCTTTCTTGCTGAAAAACAATTTCACCACAGGAACGGTTGATAAAACTTTGTTTACTAAAAAACACAAAGATGACATCTTAATTGTTCAAATTTATGTCGATGACATCATCTTTGGATCAACCAATCCTAATCTTTCAAAACAATTTGAAAATCTCATGAAAAGCAAATTTGAAATGTCCATGATGGGGGAACTAAAATTCTTTCTTGGTTTACAAGTACATCAGTCCCCTAGTGGTATTTTTATCAATCAAGCTAAATATACAATTGAGATTTTAAAGAAACATGGCATGGAAGATTGTGACTCTGTTGGTACTCCAATGGTCACTTCACCGAAAATTGGTGCTGATTTATTCGGGAAACCCATAGATCCGAAGAAATATCGGAGTATGATTGGTTCTCTCATGTACTTAACTGCTAGTCGACCAGATATTCAATTTGCTGTTTGTCTCTTAGCACGGTTTCAGGCAAAGCCTACCGAACTTCACCTCAAAGAGGTTAAACGGATCTTTCGGTATCTTCGAAGAACCATTAACATGGGACTTTGGTATCCGAAGGATTCGGGGTTTAATCTAACAGCATTTTCAGATGCCGACCATGCAGGTGATCAAGTTACAGCAAAAAGTACATCAGGCGGAGCACAATTTTTGGGTGAAAAACTGGTCAGCTGGTCGTCTAAGAAACATGATTGCACCGCACTGTCAACCGCGAAAGCCGAGTATGTGTCTCTATCTGCGTGTTGTGCCCAAGTTCTTTGGATGCGGACACAGCTCACAGATTATGGTTTTCATTTCGACCGTATACCTATGTATTGTGACTCGAAAAGTGCCATAGCCATCTCGTGCAACCCCGTGCATCATTCTAAGACGAAGCACATTAGAGTCCGCTACCACTTCATAAAAGAGCACGTAGAAGAGGGTACAGTTGAAATTCATTTCGTTAAGACAGATTACCAACTCGCCGATCTATTTACTAAAGCCCTTCCAAAAGAAAGGTTTGACGAATTAGTTCGATGAATTGGCATGCGAAGCCTAACCCCTGAGGAGTTAGAACGTCTTCTCGAATCTTCTTGAAAAACTTTTTTTTTCAAAACCGCTTCGCTGTAAATATTTTTGAAAAACAAAATACAAAATTTGAAAAACCATCAAAAACAAAATACAAAAATAGATAATTTTAAAAATACAAAAACAATATAAAACCAAAAATTCCAAAAATATTCTTCTCACGACATGTCTCTCGTATAATCGATATTATGTACGTTTCTAGAAATGTTATACAAAAATGACACGGATATGTACATATGCTTGAGCGGGAGTTCATCTAATGTTTTCTAAAACATGTCGTTTCTCAAATTTTTCTTCACGATGGCTTTCGTATACTTCAGTATGAAACCCGGACCCGATTGATGACTTCTGATTATTTCAGATCAGGACTCGAACGTTCAAAATCGAAATTCTTTTCAAAAAGTTCGAGTATAAACAAACGAAAAGATTTCAAGCAAAAACTCGTTTCAAAATGACTTGTGTACATTTCTGTACATAACTCGTATTTCAAAGAAAAAACTCCCTCTAAAACTCTTAAAATTGATTTTAAACTTTATGTTTAAACAATATGCTTTCTTTGAGGGGGAGTATAAAAATCAAAAAGAAAATGTTCCAATTTCATGCGAAAAAGTCCGTCTTTCTCTCCAAATGCTTTTATTTAATCAGTTGATATCAAAAATATCACGATATGCTATTTTTGAGGGGGAGAAGACGTGATTAAATGTGATCAAAAATGTTCAAAAGTTGTGGCAGAATCTCGAGCTCGTAAGTAAAGACATAAAAGTCTTATACTAGACTCAGAATTGACTCTCGAATTGACGAAACAAAATGTTAGTATTCGAAAGGATTTATCCAAGTAGAAATGTACCGATTCGAGAAACTCTTAATTAGATGTTTACCATGACGGGTCTAACTTCCTTTTTAGGAATGTTAACAACATCAAGTTAGTTATTAGGGCTAGTTGTCACCTAAAAGCTGATAATGGATCCCTTTAACTAAGCAACGTAAACGTGTCCCTCGGGTATATGTCTATTAAGAGTGGATCAATTCAAAAAGTGCCAACTCTACCCAACATGTGCAAATTTATCTTAACATATCATGAGCACATGTGAAGGGGGAGTATTTCAAAAGTGCAAAACTCTCAATGTGTTAACAAAAATGTGTTTTATGATCATAAACACTTTGAGAGATTTTCAAGCAAAAGGTTTATGGCAACAATAGGATAGTCATGGTGTTATAAGGTGACTAAGGTTAGGAAAAACCGTCCTATGATCCGCCAGAACCGGAGGGATCTACCCAAGGACAATTCCAATAGATAGAATTAGAAGTCCTTAGGTATGATTAAAAGAAGGAGTAAAGAATGAAAGGGAAAGAAGGGGTTGAAGAATTAAAAAGAAATGAAATGAGAAAGGGTGAAAAGAAATGAGCCCTCCATATGTTCAACCATAGGTCAGACACCGGGTTCAATTCATTTGCTACTGATTGTTACTAAGGTGACATCGGTATTGAAGACAAGACGTCATGGACCCAGTGACGCACTGCACTTAAACCTTCTAGCCACTCGGGTATCTCTCAAAAGATACTTGTTTCATTCTCACGGAGAACCCTGCATAATCTATTGACCACTCATTCCGAGTGTGTTGATATTGAAAAGGAGGTACTCTGCTCCATTCCTCCGATGACTAAATGTGCACTTATTGAGTCTAGAGCCAAGAGATTCATCAAAAGATCTCATAGGAACACACGATATTATTACACTGGTTGTTCTACATCAATGGACGCCAGATGTAAACTTTAGAGTCCTACGCAGGTCTTAGCAATCTGCCAGAACGTTTATGAGAGAATTTACTTATGTATTTCTCAATGATTGAACGGAAACTCCTGCCAGGGTCAACATCAAACAGCCCTGACAGCAGGTCACTTCGGTAATTCTTTATGGGTTACGCTTAGTGTTTCGGTGGTTCCAAACGGTCTACAGTCGTGGGGTGATCTCCAGCGACTCACCTAATCGTGGGTGTACTTCGGTATGTCTGTGTAAGCCCTTTCGGGGGTATCCGATTAGGAACGGCCATGGTAAGGATTAGAAGGAGTCTTCACACTATGCTGTTGACGATCTCTAATTCCTAACCTGTAAGTACCGGATGCTTTATTGCTAACTGTTTTATGCAGGTACAACCACCACACTAGCTTCCACATGCTCATACATACATCTCAAAGTCAAAGAAAGTTCTCACCAAAGATCGATGCATAGAAGAGGTCAAAGAAAGATTCTACGTCATGTGAAAGAATCTACAAAGTTAAGTGACAAAGATCAAAGTGAAAGAACGGGAACAACAAATGTACCTATGACAAAGACTAAAGACGTATGAGCATGTTGGAAAGGCGTCTAACCTACAAAGACAAAGATGTGACGAAAGGCAGATTTATCCACCACAACAACAAAGAACAAAGAAAAGTCATTTATCAAAGATCACAAAGCATGAAGGAACAAAGACTAAAGACTATTCTACAACGACACACAAAGTTCAACGTCGAAGATGACAAAGACCAAGTCACAGGGAACGTCATTCGAACAACCATCCCTTAGGGGGAGATTGTTAGCATTAAAAATATTTATAGAAAGTGATGGTCGTTCTCATCGTTTAAATTTAGTGTGTCGTGTAGGTAGAAATAGTAATATTGGGCGTTTGGACTTAATTAATCTAATTGGTTACTAGTTAAGTAACAAGCCTTGTAAAATCATATAATAGTCCAAGTCCAAGCCCAAGCCCAATGAAAGCCCATCTAGTCCAAAGATGGAAGTATATAAGGCACCTTACCTCTCATTTGTAAGGGGTGCTTGTGTGTGTAAGTGTGTGTTTTATATATGAAATTCTCTCTTCATCTTACTACTTTCTCTCTCTAGAAAACACATACATATCATCACCAAGTTACCATCTTTCTCATCTCATGTGATTCATATTTGTGATAGAGTTGATAGTTTTACGTTATAACAAAACTATATCCTTTAAACCTTAACATATTAATATAATACATCTAATAAATCTTGTGCAACACACATCTTGCATCACACGTGTTAACATTTGTGTTAACTTATTGATGAATCATGGTATATTATGCAACGTATAATCTTATAAACTTCACACGCTACCCTATAATTAGTACACGCCATGTAGCATCAATTTTGCATGCAAATATCAAAATTACTAAATTGTTGTCCGTATATAGTTCAAACATGCAAAGATCAGTCATATATATATATATATATATATATATATATATATATATATACATATATATATATATATATATATATATATATATATATATATATATATATATAACCATTTGATAAACCATGCAACTTTGAATATATAAAATGTTGTAACTATACAGAACGCAAGTTAAATAAGCCAAGGTCACGTCTAGGTAGGTTAGATCGTGATTGGGTTCGAGTCTCGCAACAGATTTTAATGGGTGTTCATGTGCGGTTGATTTCAAGTATCGTCTTCATTTCTTTCTATTGGTCTTTGTTTAGCCAGCAAGTCACTCTTAATATTTCCGCGGCTCGTTCAATATTTGTTTAAAACTTTGCCACTTCGCTATTAAAGGTGAGTATTCACAAACCCATTTTTCTACATATTTTAATCGCTTTGGGGTGGATGCATGAATTATACTTGATTACTATTTTATGAACTCTTTTGACTTAAACTTTTGAATTTAAATCAGACTCTTGAATTTTGTTGCAAACTTATGACTTGTTTTGAACCTAATGAACCGTATGTACTATGACCTAAAGTCTCACCGTGTCGGTGGAGCGTTCTTGACCTAAAGTCTCGCCTTATTGGCGGAGCGTGCAAAAGTCTCCCATGTTCGGAGCGTTCTTAAATGTATATAATAGTTGTATGATGTACTGTTCGTACATTCGCATTGTTAGTCTCCTATCAGTATATAGTATGGATAACGCTATTAGAGGTCGGTCAACCTCTCGTTCACTATGTTACGGAACGCATATTATTTATTTTAGGGGCTTTGCCTGGCATACATTATTATATACGTGGTGCTTATATTGTGAACTATTATGACCGCGTGTGCTTGACTACTATATACTACTTTATATGCAATGGGTTGTGAACACACAGGCTGCAAGTTTTGTATGGGCGAGATTTGCAACTGAGTTGATTTACAATGCCTTTGCCTTGTGAACTTTCTCAAAAGGTTTTTCATATTATGTAAACCGTGTGTACTCACCAACTATTTTCATAGTTGAACCGTTTTCTCTCATGCATTTCAGGTGATTGTCAGTAAGCATTTTTCTTTATGAAGGCATTTGCATAAAGGGTCTTCACATGTCACCTTTGCTTTCATTAAGTTGTCAAGACAATGTCTTCCAAGAATTCAAACTTATTTTTGTTCGCCGATGTCGGCCAAAACAATATTGTAATGATATACTTTTCCTTTAATGTAAATTAGGGCATTGTTCTATATCTCTTTTGTGATGATTATTGATTATGTTGCACCTCGTGTTTCCGCTTTGGCGGGGTGTGACAGTATCACATCAGAGAGGTTGTTGAGATGTAAGTTTGGAATTTTCCACCATTTGAAGACGCCTTTCCAAATATCCACAACAATCTTGCAATGGACAAACACGTGTTCTTCCGTTTCAATTTCTTCATCACATACACGACATGTAAGGGAATCCAAAATCCATGCCTGTTAGGTTGAGGTTTGTTCTTGTAGGCAGTCTCGAGTTCATTACTCTCCAAATTGGTCTTTACGTCTGAAGGAATTGAGTTATTCCATCTAGTTGGCTGTGATGTCGACGAGTGTGACAAATAGGTGATGTTTGATAAACTGACTTGAGCATGCATAAACTGACTTGAGCATATTTCAAGTGTAACTCCAAAGGAGAATATATAAACTGACTTGAGCAATGAACAATATAAGCAACATTAGATATGGTTAAAGTTAATTAGATTAAATTACCAACCAACTTCTTGTAATTGTTTATACCATAAGTGGTTTATCAATCACAACTTTTTTTCCTTATTATCCCGTGTTTCAATAGGAGTAATACAAGTCTTACAAGCTAACATACCAAACTCATCAAGTAATTCTAGATTGTTGTCATGTTAACATAGTCGGTTTTCAATCGATTGTTCATATTTTAGGGTCGATTTGTTAGGCGATCTAGACTTTCCCTAACCGACGGTTATATATATGTTTAACAGAGATCAATCGTTAGGGTTAGGATTTCTTCAAGAACGATACCCTAGTTGTAGGGTTTCGTATTTTTAGTTTTGATTAGTCCTTGAAGTTGTTTTGGTTTGAGGTGCGTTCAGATATATTCATATGTTATGTAAGTTGGATTGTTTAATCCATTCGTTACTGTAAGTCGATCTGGTGATCGTGATTTTTTTTGCCGGTTTGTCGTGGTATCGTGTAAGTGGGTTGAGAGAGGGATGGTGCTGTTGCGTGAGGTCCGTCATGGTTTGTTATGGGGCCTGATGGGACGATTGATATGGGATGTTAGGGTTTGTGTAAACCCTATTTTACATTATGATGGATCCTTGCTAATGTTTTTGTTGTTTCAATTATGTTGCTGCTTTGGATCGTATCAGGTTCTGTTCTTGGTAAGTTAGGGTATCGTAATACCCTATGGCTATGTTTATTGCGACATGGTTATTGGACGTACATGTGTATATGCTGCTGGGTCGTGATAAGTATTTCTTCTTCGATTTGTTCTAACAGATCTTGGAATGTTTTGTGGTATGTTAGGGTTTAGTATTATTAGTCGTCGGTTAGTGTGGTTTCCTAGTCTATAATTTTGATGGCTCGATAAAAACCCTAGGGGAGTCTATGGTTATGTCTCTCTTGTTGCATGATGTACCATAGTTGATGTGCTGGTTACTTTGGATCATTATTGTTGCTGGAGTTTTCTACATATCCCACATGTGATCACAGTAACCTTTTGTTGGTGTTAAATTCGTCTACTGTGGCTCTACATGGCTGTTCATGTTATGTTGGGGTGGTGGAGTTGAATTTGACTTTGGTTATGATGCGGCTTATTCTTCTTATGGTTCATATTTGGTGCCGTTTATGGACGTATAGTCTGGAATGGGCCTGGCCCGGCAGACAGCGGCCCACTCTACGCCTAAACCCTAATCCATGTCCTATAAATATAGGGCTGGGATTCCCTTCTTCAACACAATACAATAGGCTACTCTAAACCTAACTCTCATAAGCCATATCGCATCGACACTAACTTGACCGTCGGAGGTGGATCCTGGGGCTACGGCCTCGGGTCCACTCCTAACGGGTTCTCTTTGTTGAACAGGTCTACACAGGGCTCGAGAAGACGACTAAAGGCCCAGAGAGAGTCGTCAAATCCAACCCGCGCCAGATTATGTATCAACAAGTGGCGCCATCTGTGGGACATGACTACGACAAGTTTCGTGTTCTCACATCACCGGAAAGCAACCATCGAGTTAAAAAGCCGGTAACTTTAAAACTTTGTCATAAAACAAATATGCATGACCCTCTTCTCGTTATATATATATCAAATCAAATAAGATATAAATCGAATAAGCCAATACGTATGCAACATCGAATCGGTATCTCTTTTTAATTCCATTCGAAAATATTTCAATTCATAGGCTTCTTATCACGTTTTAAGACATTCGAAACATCAATACTTTATTATTATTCGAAGATATTTTTATTATTATTCGAAGATATTTTGATGCATGCTGCTTATATCGAATGGATGAAAACATGCTTCAATACTTTATTATTGTGCATATCTTTTAAATTGGTAATAGGATATGTTACCTTTTAAATATTAAGAAGATTTTATGTAAATCTTTTAACTTGGTAAACACGATTTTATCTATAACCGCACTAAGTCCGCACGATCGGACCTACTTTATCTTTTAGCCGCGAACAACGCAGTCACGATAAATCTACCTGTGTTAGGCCGTGCGTTCGGACATCTTCGCAGATTGGCGCCATGAGCGCACTGTCACGTACAGGCACCACGATGCTAGTCAATCGCCATGAGCGCACGAGACAAAAAGACGTGGTCATCTGCGATCATCCACAAATGTTAGAGTCTACGCGGTCACGATACATCCATCTGCGTCTGTATGTGCAATTGAAACTATTAGTCGCGGTCACGGTGTGTCCATCCGCGCCATTGTTTTTATTATAATAAAAAAAAAGATTAATAATTCGCCATGAGCGTACTGCGCTCGCAGATTAGCTACGTGCTACTTCTCTTATATAGTTTGTAAAAACTCACGATAGGTGTAATTCGCACTACTACTTTTCTTATGTGTTACTTTCACATGCTATGTGCTATATATTGCTTCACGCTAATCTTTTTCATTAGGTTTTATATGTTGCGATTCGTGGCATATACTTTTAATATTTGCATTAAGTGTTTTTCAGGATTTGAATAACTAAGTTTAATGCTCCTACACGAGTAGCACCATCAAAATTGGGGGGCTACCAGGGTATATAATACCACTGTTTCCATACGCGTCATGCAGGTATATTTGGAAGCGGATCGTACGTAAGAGGTATTGCAAGCCCGGTATAAAGACGGATTTAAATATTCGCACCATCTTGCCGCAGGGGAGACGTCCTCTGTCGGTTGTAAAGACGGATGTAATGTTCGCGCACAGCGCGCACCTCTGTCGTGCACAGCGCGCATCTCTGTCGCGTACAGCGCGCCTCCTTATCGCGCACAGCGCGCACCTATGCCACAGAAGCACGTCTTCTGTCGCGCCATGCTGCATCGCTACTGGTACAAAAGGTACGCCCGTACCTAGGATGCAGCATACGAGATCCACCTTCACCATTGTGAGACAATCATAATGGCAATCCCAGTGCGCACTGTCACATTTGGGCTGCGCAGTATGGTCCGTCCCATGTTCACACCTGAGATGCGCACACATGAGCCATGCCGTCATGGTTGATTGGGCCTACGCGGCCATGAACAGAGCTTAAGTCTAGCATAACATAGCCATGCACTATGTCACACTAGACTTGGGGGGCTTGTGGACGTATAGTCTGGAATGGGTCTGGCCCGGCAGACAGCGGTCCACTATACGCCTAAACCCTAATCCATGTCCTATAAATATAGGGCTAGGATTCCCTTCTTCAACACAATACAAAAGGTTACTCTAAACCTAACTCTCATAAGCCATATCGCATCGACACTAACTTGACCGTCGGAGGTGGATCCCGGGGCTACGGCCTCGGGTCCACTCCTAACGGGTTCTCTTTGTTGAACAGGTCTACACAGGGCTCGAGAAGACGACTAATGGCACAGGGAGAGTCGTCAAATCCAGCCCGCGCCAGATTATGTATCAACACCGTTGGTGATTGTGATACCTTGCTGTTTTGTTATCTTCATGGGTTTTTCGGAATGGTATGGAGATGAGCTCAAGGGTCTTTGGTTATTTGGAAGTTGGGGTTTTAATGTACCCTATTCTCATGTTCTGGATCGCTATGATGACTAGGAAGACTCAAATGTTTACTTGAGTTACGATTTATTGTATTTTTTTTTATTTTTAGTCATTGTTAGATGTATTTGGATATGTACGTTATAAGAATAGCCTGTCATTCTTATATAGTGGTTATATAAGTGTCCTAAGGGACTGAGATGAGGGATTCACTCTCATCCGTTGTACTTCAATGTTTTTTGGATAATGTATTTTACCATGGTGCAGGATTACTCCCCTTTACCCTAAATCCCTCGAGACCCTCTCCTAGAGAGGTGAAGCTCATATTTGTATTGTGTGTGTTATGTATTTTCTCTCTAATAAAACACACAAATCTTTCCCTTTCTCTTTCTATTCTCTCTCTCTAACCTTACCATGTCTAACTTATATTTTGAGCTTTCCCGACTATCCGAATCCACAAAATCAACTACTCCCTCCGTCCCAAAATTATTGTCTCCCAACAAAAAATACACAGTTTAAGAAAAACATAATTAATACAGCTTTCTCTCTCTTACTTTGTTGCCAAATGACAGATTTATCTTAACCAATTAATTAACACTTTTTTAAAGTTTGTAATATTAATTTCAACTAAGGGTAATATAGTAAACTTGACCAAACTCCCCTATCTATTTTTAGTATTGGACAATTAATTTGGGACGTACCAAAAAGGAAAGTGTGACAACCCGCAAAATTCCTGATATGCTCTATTCGAAGAATCGATCAATTACTTTGAGTTTGAGAATCATTTTCGAGATACGAGGCATATTTGTAGTCGTTTTAATTGGAATTAATATTTTAAGAGCAATGACGTTAATCTCGCGTTGTGAATTTATCGTTTACTAGCCTAAATGAGCCCCGAGCCTCATTTAGAGAAAGTTTACAAAAACTACAGCTTGGGTCCCTGTGTTATAATTTCACTGTAGCCCCTGTTCCTAGATTTTTACACTTGTGGTCCTTAGGGTTTTATTTTAAAAACCCATTCATATTATCATTTCCTCAAAATTTAGGGTTTGATGACCCTCCCCACTTTCTCTCAGCCGCCCTACTTCCGGCCACTGTAGCACCGCCACCGCCACCTCTCGAGTTACACCGCCACTACAATCATCTCCCTTGTGACTTCCTCATCACGATGAGCCACCACACGCGCCCTAACACTCACCTCGTGACCTCCTCTATTTGTTGAGCAGTAACACGCGCCACCAACATCAGTCCTGACCGAGTTTGGTATAGATCGAGAGTTTTTATTATGGTTCTTTTGGTTCGAGATACCACCACAGCCCTCATGTAGGTCGTGGTGTGTAGATTGGTTAGATCGAGGGTTGTTTTGAGGCTTGTTCGTTGTTGGTTCGAGTTGTACTTGAGAAGATGCCACCGCCGTCTTCCCCTCCTCATCTTTCTCGTCTCTCTTTCTCCTCCTAGTTATTCTCGGTATTGTAATCGTTCAACTCATTTTGTTTCTCATTTGATTTAAATTGATTGTTATACGTTTTCGTGGATTAAAACCGGTTATAAAACATTTAATATAGTTTGGTAGTTAGTAACTGATGAAATAACAAGATCAAACATATTTTTGAAATGGTTTCGTGTGGTAAAGATTGACTGAAAAAGGGTGTTTGTTATTGTGGTGTCTCTCTCGGGTCGAGTCACAACTACACGACCCGATTTGGTCTCGGTTTGAGTTTGGATTGCTTGGGTTGCACTCGGTTAAGTTCTAGTTTAAGCTTTTACTTCTACAGCTTATGGCTTGCTTGTTATTTAATAATCTCGTGAAACTTATCTTGGTTGTTTTGGGTATCGATTTTAATGGGATAGTAGGGTGTGCTTCTGGATCGGTTCTAATAGCGAAACATCAAAATAAGAGTTGTTGATATTGTTGTGTCTCGGGTCAAGGTGAGCCGTATGGGTGTTTGTTTGTTTACTTGAAGCTTATTATTATTTTTCTCCTTTCGGCTTGTATTTGGGTTATTGTGTAAAGGGTAACTTATTTTATTTAATGGTCTTTCTCATTTTAACAGCTTTGGTGTGTTGGTTTTGCGTATTAAAATGATTTTGATTTCTGTCTAGTATTAGACTTGCGAATGAAATTGTTTTGGCTCATTTGGTCTGGTGGTCAAGTCAAAGGTGATGGCACCAGAAATATATTTGTTTGTCTTTGGTTTTGTGTTAACTAAAATGGGTGCTTAATTGTTGTCACAATATTTATAATTTTGTTTTATTTCTATTGGTTCTCGTTAAACATGGAAATAAATAGGGTGCGTTTGGTCACAAGAAATTTTGGTGTCTTGTTATGTCTAGTATACCTAGCATTTATAATTACCGTTGTTGAATTCTTGACTAACGGGTTTCTATTTGTTTTGACTTTCGCGATATTGGTAAGTTTCGGATAAGTTGGGATTGCGAATTGGAGTTGGATTACACATTTGAACGCGGACTAATATTTGACATACGGGACATAAACTAGATTTAATAATATTTGGACATGTTACTTGACATATGGGATTTGTGATTTAATACTTATTGGACGTGGACAATATGGACTTATTGGACTTGAACCGAATACAATATATTAGACTCTATACAAATTTAATATATTTGATTTGCAACAAACACACAATGAGTAAATAATGTCTAATAATCAATGAATACTCTTTACTAGTTTTCTATTAGATTGTCGGGAAATATTGTTTTGGAGAATTGAGTTTTATTTAAAGTCTATTGACTTGGAAAAGTTATATAAATGGACGCGTCATGCCGAAATTTATGAACTTTTCTAAACTTACATTTTTATTTCTAAACCTTTTTAAGATTATTTTTATTAAACCCGACAAAGAATTTAAAAATGTATATTTCTGTTTAATCCTTAAACCCTTTCATATTAGGATTATTAACTTGTGATTTCCTTATAAAACTTATTGAACTATCCTAAACTATTTGGGAGTATGGGGTAAATACCGAAACTTACCGATTGACCTATTTTATATTAAATAATTAGTAGTCGTCATTTTCTAGATTTTCTTCGATTGACTTGAGTTCTAGTTAATATCTATCAAGTATGTCGATGTTTATTCCTCTTTGGCGTGAGTTGTATGTTGACGTCTTTTCATTTTGGCGTGAGTTGTATCTTGAGTCTATGTCTTATTACCACACCACACGAAACATGAAGCTTTCTTACGAAAACATTGAGACTTAACTTTTTATAAGTAAAGATTTGAGTAATCCACGAAAACTATGACACATCGTCTTTTATAGACTTTATTATTGTACGAACTATATTTTGAGATAATCGTATGCGCATTAGGATGTACCCTCGCGTTCGTACTACTTGGTGCCGTCGTGCCCATCTTTTGGATATCGTTGTGATTAGCTCTAGATGCCAAGTTGTGTCGGTCGTGATCTTTGCATTGCTGTGGCTAAGGTGAGTTCATAGCCCCCTTTCTTTTAAACAAGTTTTCATAACTATTTTTGGGGGAGAATACATGCTCTTTTAACTAGACTCAATGATTGTTTATCTGATTACGTGAACGGTTTGATTAAGATTTGATTGATTAAGATTTGATTGATTGATTGATTGATTGATTTACCGATATACTTGATTTGGATATTCGAATGCGTTATGTGTTTACCTGGTTTATATATGAGAGCTTCCTAGCTCAAACCATTTTTCTTGGACCTGCTACTACTTGGTTTTGCTACATGTGTTGGCTAGATAAGGTTAGACAGAAGTAGAGGTGACCTAGAGCTAGGGCGCTTTGACCCTAGTTTGGAATAGACTCTGCTGCGGCCTAGATCCGGGGCAGTAACGGGTGGTTCCTAGCTTGTTGTGACCTGGCTAGTGACCGTTGAGAGGCCTGCTCACTATGACCCTTCATCTTTCCTAAGATGATAAATTATTGATTGAGATTGAGATTGAGATTGAGATTGTGATAGTGATGTCTATACCTGCCTCTAGTCACATATAGCACTAAACTCTTCAGGTCCACAACTGTTTTTATAACTTAAACTCTATGGACTCACCAGCATAAGCTGACTTTTAGCGTGTATTCTCAGGTTTAAGGCGATAGCTCACTATTTGAAGGCGCTTGGCAAGGGGCATGGTCATAGGCGACTCTGATGAACATTTGGGACCGCTTTAATTATTTTATGGGCCTATTTCCGCACTATTTTCATAGCATGTAAACTATATGCTTTTGAAAACAACTTTTATTCTATATAAATGAAATAAAAACCATTATTTGTTCCTTGTGTTGTGATACCGATTTCGTAGC
>LBNU01031742.1:46763-61602 GCA_014162995.1 Artemisia annua
GGCTGTTGTACCCTGGGAAACAGACGGCGAATCTGTTTTAAGGGAAGCGTGTCAAACACGTGCCTCGGCTCTTTAGTGCTTCGTTGTTGATCTATTTTGGTGATCAAGTAAGTCTTTTAACTATTTTATTATTTTATTTAATTATTGTTTATCTGTGTACATTCTGTTAGTATTTAATTTTCTGTTATTTATTTACTGTTAATTTTAATTTAGATTTTATTAATAAAAGTGTAACCGTTTCCCTACAGTCTTTAAGGTCTGGTGGTGAGGTACTGAACTTTTTAAGACAAAAAAATAACTGTTTTTTAAGACGGGCTAAAAAAAAAAGTTTTTAAGACGGGGGTAAAGGTTGGGCTGTAGGTCTGGGGTAAGGTTGGGCTGTAGGTCGGGGTAAGGTTGGGCTGTACGTCTCCTATGTGCATTAGGAGTCGGTTTTTCCTCCCCTCATCTCTATAAAAGGAGGTGAGGGGGAGGGGTCTTGTACTTCATCTTTTCAAGTTCTCGTTGAGGCATATTCTTGTGTTTAAATCTTTCCATCGCACACTAAACACACCTTCACTGTGTGCTTCTCAAAGCACCCAAGCAAACTACCATACTAACAACCATGGCAACTGATGGTAAAAGGAAAGGGAAACTCAATATTCCTCAACTCAAAGATGCTAACTTGGCTGGTACAGCTAATTCCGGAGACTGCACTTTGATTTTGACAGTAGGATATTCTGCCAAATCTTTTGCAGTAAGCTGTCTTGCTTGTTCTTTGATAGTCACATATTTGGATACATGCATTCACATAAACAATCTTTTAATACAATGTTTATTATTGTTTGCAGATGTCTGGATTATCTGTTGTGGGCCAAGATAAATATGGTGTGTTTCCTTTGAAAGGTAACTTGCTCAATGTGAGGAAATCAAGTCCTCAAAGAGTTCAGCGAAATGCTAAAATTCAAGAAATTAAGAATATTCTTGGCCTCCAAGATGGGAAAACTTATGAAAATATTAAGGAATTGAGATATGGACACTTGTTGATTATGGCTACTGATCAGGTGTGTACCAATAACTTTTACTACTGTGCGTTGACAATATCAAGTATCTGCCATTTTTTTATGCTTATAGAACATTACATGTGCTTTGTAGGATCATGATGGTTCAAACATGATAGGGCTATTGATCAACTTCCTTCACTACTTCTGGCCATCTTTACTAAAAGTCAAAAATAACTTTATGCAAATGTGCAGAACACCAATTGTTAAGGCCTCTGACAAGAAGACTAATGAAGTGTTATCGTTCTATACAATGCCCGAGTATGAGGCGTGGAAGGAAAAATTGGGAAACAAAGCAACACAATACAAAATAAAGTACCATAAGGTTTGTTTATGAAATTTTGAATAGCAACTATACACACATTGTTGTTTCTAAAACTTTTTAATATTTTTCATTATATCTAGCAGCTGGAAACTTTTGAAAGAGAAGAAGTAAAAGAGTATTTTGCTGATCTTGATCATCACATTGAGAACTTTGGTTTGGTTGATGACAAGGATGGTGATGTAATTGAGCTTGCCTACGGTAAGAATATTGAGGCGAGAAGGAATGGCTTCAAGCACCTGATCAGGTAGGTTTGGTCATTATCAGCTTTTGTCAACTTAGTTATAAACAATTATGGCGTCGAATGTGATTGATAGAATATCATTGTGTTTAGGTCAAAAGATATCATTTGGTATGGTTGAAATTGATTGGACCAGAAAACACTTTTCTCCCTTTTTTAGAAAACGTAACAAATATGCAATGCCTTAAATACTTGCAGGTTGTGCTCAAACCGTGATTTTTTTGGCATTGGTCAAACCACTCGTTGAGTCAACTTTCAAAATCTTACTGAATGAATAACTGATGCATTTAGTTATGTTTACAAAAATATTCTCCCAAGTCTTTATGGCTAAAAGATATGATGCTCTTATTCGCCAACTTGATGATGTGAGAAATGAAACCTTATCTTTGCTAATTTTTNAATGTGAGGAAATCAAGTCCTCAAAGAGTTCAGCGAAATGCTAAAATTCAAGAAATTAAGAATATTCTTGGCCTCCAAGATGGGAAAACTTATGAAAATATTAAGGAATTGAGATATGGACACTTGTTGATTATGGCTACTGATCAGGTGTGTACCAATAACTTTTACTACTGTGCGTTGACAATATCAAGTATCTGCCATTTTTTTATGCTTATAGAACATTACATGTGCTTTGTAGGATCATGATGGTTCAAACATGATAGGGCTATTGATCAACTTCCTTCACTACTTCTGGCCATCTTTACTAAAAGTCAAAAATAACTTTATGCAAATGTGCAGAACACCAATTGTTAAGGCCTCTGACAAGAAGACTAATGAAGTGTTATCGTTCTATACAATGCCCGAGTATGAGGCGTGGAAGGAAAAATTGGGAAACAAAGCAACACAATACAAAATAAAGTACCATAAGGTTTGTTTATGAAATTTTGAATAGCAACTATACACACATTGTTGTTTCTAAAACTTTTTAATATTTTTCATTATATCTAGCAGCTGGAAACTTTTGAAAGAGAAGAAGTAAAAGAGTATTTTGCTGATCTTGATCATCACATTGAGAACTTTGGTTTGGTTGATGACAAGGATGGTGATGTAATTGAGCTTGCCTACGGTAAGAATATTGAGGCGAGAAGGAATGGCTTCAAGCACCTGATCAGGTAGGTTTGGTCATTATCAGCTTTTGTCAACTTAGTTATAAACAATTATGGCGTCGAATGTGATTGATAGAATATCATTGTGTTTAGGTCAAAAGATATCATTTGGTATGGTTGAAATTGATTGGACCAGAAAACACTTTTCTCCCTTTTTTAGAAAACGTAACAAATATGCAATGCCTTAAATACTTGCAGGTTGTGCTCAAACCGTGATTTTTTTGGCATTGGTCAAACCACTCGTTGAGTCAACTTTCAAAATCTTACTGAATGAATAACTGATGCATTTAGTTATGTTTACAAAAATATTCTCCCAAGTCTTTATGGCTAAAAGATATGATGCTCTTATTCGCCAACTTGATGATGTGAGAAATGAAACCTTATCTTTGCTAATTTTTTACAATGTACTATATGACAAGTGATTATTTGAAGTAATAAAAATATCGCTTGCAGGAAAAATATCCATTAACAGAAAAGCGAGCACCAGCAAAACGAGCACGAGATGCAGCCGGACCACAAAGGGCGAACAAGAAGAGTAGTATGTGGGTGAGTGATTCTGATGCGACTGAGGATTCTGATTTTGAAGATGAAGAGTGAGGAGCAAGTGATTGAAGAAACATGTGTTTGGTTCTTCTAACTTTGAATTTCAAAAGTGGTGGGAATTATATATGTTTGTTTTCTTGAACCTTTAGTTAGGATGTGCTGTAATGTTGACTTGCCATTAACTTCGTGAATTTCAACTTTCTAGTAGGTATTTTGTAGATCCATTGCTTTTGGACTGCAATTCTATCTTCCATTTATTGTCTTTGTTATAGTTTTTTTTATCAGTTACTGTTAACAAAATTTCATGCATAACCTGATTCACCTATGTGAAGGATATTATCAATTAACCACACCAAAATATGGTGGTGAGTATCTATTATATAATAGAAGTTACAACTAATTTACAAGAATAACTCCTAATATCAAGGAGATTGACAAAGTAAATATGGATACAAATAAATACAATTAATAATTTAATTATTTCCTAATACCCCCTTCAATCGAAAAGGTGGCGGACCAATGCGCATCATAGAACGAAACATCTCGAACTGTG
Organism: Artemisia annua; assembly: GCA_014162995.1. Classification (NCBI taxonomy): domain Eukaryota; kingdom Viridiplantae; phylum Streptophyta; class Magnoliopsida; order Asterales; family Asteraceae; genus Artemisia; species Artemisia annua. Next base: position 50,569 of record LBNU01031742.1, read on the forward strand.
GACGAGAGAGACTTTTGGTGAAGATATCCGCTACCTGAAGATTGGTTGGAACAAACTTAGTGTAGAGTTTACCCGAGCTAACAAGTTCTCTGATGAAGTGGTAATCCAAATCTATATGTTTTGCACGTTTATGAGATACAGGGTTTTGAGTCATAAACAGTGCACTTTTGTTATCACATAGAAGAGTGGGTCGATCAGGTGGAAGAGCATGCAATTCCCGTAAAAGATGAGTAATCCATACAATCTCAGCTGCAGTATTCGCCATTGCACGGTACTCAGATTCGCAGCTTGATCTCGAGATAGTTGGTTGCTTTTTGGCACTCCAAGACACAAGGTTTCCACCCAAATAAATAGAATAACCATATGTGGAACGACGGGTGTCGAGGCAACGAGCCCAGTCAGCATCAGAATAGCCGATAATAGAATTTTTATGAGGCTGACTGAAAGTAAGGCCAAAGGAAATGGTACCTTTTACATACCGAAGGATTCGTTTGACGGACTGAAAATGATCGATAGTTGGAGCATGTAGAAATTGAGAAACCTGATTTACAGCATATGATAGATCAGGTCTTGTGATCGTCAAGTATTGTAAAGCTCCAACTAACGATCTATAGAGAGTTGGGTCCGAAAAAGGTAAACCGTCGGCTGTAAATGAGACATGTGGTGCGAGAGGGGTACTCACTGGCTTGGAGTCATATAGGTTGGCTCTTTTGAGAATGTCACTTGCATACTTGGACTGAGTTAGGAAGAGACCATGATCCGTATAGACAACCTCAAGACCCAAGAAGTAGTTAAGATCCCCAAGGTCTTTGATAGCAAATTCATGATTCAAACGGGAGATAAAGGTGGTGATGCTGGTTTCATCATTCCCCGTAAGAATCAAGTCATCTACTTAAACAAGTAGATACATAATGCATGAATTGCTAGAGAACACAAAGAGAGAGGTGTCGGCTCGACTACATGTAAATCCATATGAAACAAGAAACGTGCTTAATCGATGAAACCAAGCACGTGGAGCTTGTTTTAAACCGTAAAGCGCCTTGGACAATTTGCATACATGATTGGGAAATTGTGGGTTGCTAAATCCTGGAGGTTGTTCCATAAATACCGTTTCATTTAAGTTACCATTCAGAAACGCGTTTTTAACATCGAGTTGGTGCAACTTCCAGTTTTGAAGAACGGCTAGAGAGAGTACAATCCGGACAGTGGATGCTTTAACAACGGGACTGAAAGTGTGAGAATAATCTAGTCCCGGAATTTGAGTATAGCCTTGAGCCACTAGACGGGCTTTGTACCGTTCAACGGTGCCATCCGAGTTGTATTTAACCCGATATACCCATTTTGAGCCCACGACATTGGTGGATTGTGGACGAGGAACTAACGTCCATGTTTGATTCTGTTGGAGAGCTTGAAGTTCTTCATGCATAGCTGCCATCCATTGTGGATTTTTAGCAGCTGTTTTGAAGCCTTTGGGTTCACTGATTGAAGTTAACGCAACATGAAGTGGATGGGTAGCAAGAGATGCAAGATCAGCTATATGTTTAGGTGTAAAAATGCCAGCTTTTGATCTTGTAGTCATCGGATGAGATGAGGTGGTGGTGTTTGAAGGTGGCGGATTGGATACAGTTGGTTCAGTGACAGGATCAGATGGTTGTGTAGAGAGGTGATCTTGGGCTAAAGCGGAATTGGAAGTGGTGATTGGATCACTAGAGGATTGGTCATGGGTCGAAGGTATATTTTGGGCCGAAGGAGATTCATGGGCCACATCAGTGTCATGAACCAAAGGAGGATCATGGGCCTGAATTGAATCTTGAACTGGTGGTTTACAAAGAGTGCAGATGGATGGGCTGTTGGTGGGTTTAATGGCTGTTGGTTGACATTTGTGTAACACAGGAGATGAATGTGATGGAATATCTTGGAGAAAAGTGGTAAGTTCTAAAGAACTGATGGGTGTGTCACATGATGATCCACTAAAAGGAAATACCGTTTCATTAAAACGAGCATGTCGGGTGACATAGATACGTGAAGAGATAGGATCAAGGCATCGGTATCCTTTATGTTGAGGACTATATCCAATAAAGATGCATGGAATGCTCCTTGGTGCAAGTTTGTGGGGAGAATAATCACGTAAATAAGGAAAAACTTGGCAACCAAATGTGCGAAAATTATCATATTGAGGAGCTTGATTGAAGAGCATTTGAAAGGGAGATTTGTTCCTCAATAATGGAGTGGGTAATCGATTGATTATGTAGGTAGCTGAAGTAAATGCATCTACCCAGTAACATGCTGGAACGTGGGCATTAAAAAGCATAGCTAAACCGGTTTCAACAATGTGCCTATGTTTTCTTTCCGCACGACCATTTTGTTGTGGCGTGTACGGACAAGAAAATCGATGAAAAGTCCCATTGTTTTCAAGAATCCTCCGAACAGTTTGATTGACAAACTCGGTGCCTCCATCACTTTGAAAGATTTTTATCTTTCTTGAACACTGTGTTTGAACAAGATTAATAAACCAGTTTTGGTTTTTAGTGGGTAGAGCCATGTAAATTGAGAATGATCATCAACAAACGCAACATAGTATCGATATCCATCTTTAGAGCAAATAGGAGAAGGCCCCCATAAATCACAGTGAATCAAGTCTAAAGGATGCAAAGAACGTTTAGAATTATTATTAAATGATAAACGTTGACCTTTAGCAAGTTGGCACAGTGTGCAAATAATAGGTTTCAGCAACAACGAAGTAATAGAAAGAACGCCTAACTTATTCAAAATTGAAATTACATCAAAAGACACGTGGCCAAGTCGGGCATGCCATAACTCATAAGAAGCCTTTTTGGAAACAGTGGTTGTAGCAGCAAAGGCACGAGGTTCATTCTTGAGCACATAAAGACCATTCTCACACTTACCTCTAGCAAGAATTCTTTTGGTGTTCCGATCCTGAATATGAAAGAAAGGTTGAGAGAATAAGACATCAACAGGATAATCACCGGTTAATTTGCTTCCTGAAAGTAATTTCTTTGTGAGATTAGGCACGACAAGAATATTCCGTAATGGAATATTATTTGAAATTGTGGATGAACCCGTATGAGAAATATGAAGTGTCCTACCATCACCAAATAGAACTTTTTCCTTACCTTGATAAGGAGATGAGTGATGAAGAGATTCACAGCTGGGGGGACATGTGATCTGTAGCTCCCGAGTCAACATGCCAATCGGGAGTATTAGTGGTAACATGACATAGAGCATGAAATGCCTTTGCTAAAGAGTCATCAGAAGAAGAAGCCCGAGTAGCATAGGTGGACAGATCTGGGCAAGCAGAGGCATAGTGGCCATTGGTTCGACACAATTGGCAATGAGGGGTTCGCCGACCTTGACCACGACCCCTGCCACGAGGGGTATTGCCTCTAGAAGTAAATGATTGACCACGACCGTGGCCAGATTTATTTGTGGTATGTTGGGCATTAAACGCAGCAGGAGAAGTAGTAGCATTCGTGCCATGAAGAGATAATAGAAACAACTCATGGCTCTCTGCTTGCGTAACCAAATCACGAAACAAAGGAGCAGGTTTTGTGGCTCGTATGGCTGTGGAGAATGTTTCATACGAGGGTCCCAATCCACAAAGAAACCAATGCAGTTTGTCTATTTCAACAACAGGATGCCCGATTGCCGAAAGCTGGTCACAGATAGCTTTAAAACGACGGCAATAATCAGAGACAGAAGCGGTACCTTTCGTAAGTTGACGAAGAGAGTCACGTAAGGAATGAATGCGTTCAACAGAAGCGTTACTGTAAGCAGCTTCCAGAGATAGCCAGATTTGACGGGCGGTGGTGAGACCTAAAACCTCAGCCGCCGCTTCTTCGGTTAGAGAAGATTGAAAGAGAATAACAGCTCGTTGATCAACTTCGGTCCATGCGAGGGCTTCGGGATTTGGCTGAGTTTTGCCTTCAACAGTGATGGTTGGAGATGGGGAAGAAGAGGTACCATCAATATGCCCTATTAATTTTTGATAAGTGAAAATAGGGAGCATATGATTCCTCCAAAGAAGATAATTGGTAGAGGAAAGCTTGATGGTCATCATATGTAGAAGTGTGTTCATGGAGAATAAGCTATCACTGGATGCCATTGTGGTAAGATAGAGAATAGATTAGAGAAATAGGGTTAGGGATCGTAGGTGAAGGGGGAAAGAATGGCTGATACCATGTGAAGGATATTATCAATTAACCACACCAAAATATGGTGGTGAGTATCTATTATATAATAGAAGTTACAACTAATTTACAAGAATAACTCCTGTAATCAAGGAGATTGACAAAGTAAATATGGATACAAATAAATACAATTAATAATTTAATTATTTCCTAATAACCTAAACCTAAAAAATTTCGTCTGACTATAAACAAATTTTATGTATTAATGAAATGACTATAAAAAATGTACGAAAGCATAAAATCAAGCTATTCAAGAATAAACATGTGTGAAGAAAAGCTGTTTTATTTCTTAGTAGCATCTTCGAATGTGTTTAATCTCGTATCTTTCTATCCTTTGATGCTGTTTTCTTAATGATTGAGCATAGGTGCTCTAAAAAGTTGTAACTATATCACAATCAGCAATTCCAGCTTAGGCTACATGGACAATATCTTAGGCTACATGGACAATATCGACGGCCTTTTGTAAAAAGTTTTGACTACTGCAAAGGTTTTGGCAGTGGCTGGTTGGGGTAATTAGCTGGGGTAATTACCGCATAAATAGTAGTAACAATATAACTATTAAGGTTTAATGAATTAGTAGCGTTGGCTTTTGGGTAGCACACGAAGTTGGGCTCGGGACTATTTGTTAGTCCCTAATATGAGATACGAATATGAAATTGCAATTACTAAATCTGGATAACTTTATTATACGTTCTCTTAAACTTGTAATTGTTACATATGTTTACATATATATAAGCAACGAATGGTTGCTTCTGAACCATCGTGTCCCTTCGCCTAGTACATGCACCAGAACGACGCACCCTTACAATTTAGGGTTAGATTCAATGTAACTAACTTAACTAACTGATCGGTTATTAAGTTTCCTATCTACGACTTTGGTCCTTCATCTTTGGAAGAAGTAACGAACGAGATTATTAACTTTCACTATTTACTAGTTGTGGTAATTGTTGCTTATGTGAATGAGCTTTACATGATTCAAAATTGGATATGGTATTCTATTAGTAGCATTTTCTGCATAAATTGTATATGTGATACATTTGATATGAACTATAATAATAGTTATAGTTAAGGTTATAATGAATCAGTAGCACTGGCTTCAAGGAATTAGCTTGAACTCTAGTTTGCTGTTGAATTGTTTTAGAATTGTGAGTAAAGAGGTTTTCAGAATTGCTATTTCTGATCTAAAGTTATTTGAGTAACTTTTTTCCTTTCTTAATCTCAAAAAGGTTGAAATGCTTCTAAATAGGCTGAATGCAACATCAAAGCTTTAGGATTATGCCCCTGTTGTTCTTTGTTGAGATTTTAACTCTACCCAAATGGTGTCGTCACATCTTTTTTTCTTTTCAATCTTTCCATTGTACATATCAACAGCTTTTAGATTAAGTATTTCTTTGACCTCATATGTCTTTTCTTCTTCTGCTTCAGAGTTGATTGTACAACTTCATATGAGAGCAAAAGGTTAATAAGCATTCTGGTTTTTATTCAATACCTATTACTAGAACTCATTTCCATGTTATTATAGCTGCTAAATTACCTCTAATTGCAGTTAGATGTGTCTGAACTGCCTAGAGATAAAATAGCTGGGCAATATTCCGCTGAAATTAGTCTTAATAGGCCGTTTACATCTACTTTCAGGCATGTGTCATCATATCACAAAATCTACTTTTTTTTTGGGTAAAGGGTATTCCACCCGGTAAATTAACAAAATCTACTTAGCTAAAAATTATAAACTGTTATTTTATATCTTGGTTTTTTTAAGGCCTCAGTCAAGTAATAATGCAACTTGATCTCCCGGAAGGGTTACTAACTGATAACAACAACAAACCCTGCTCCACAATATAAGCCATGGGTAGAAAGTGAGGTCATTGCAGAAATATGTACCTCAAATTTTTTGGAGAATATTTCATCTGGTGTGATACCAATTAGAACTCTTTATGTGATGATACTATTGTGACTACATCTCTAGAGGAAGTAGTTTAATCTCTGGAAGATATATATGTAGGAGATGATTCTACTTCATTTTTGTCCGAGTTACATGGCCACCACCAAGACGTTACTGACTATACGCCAACAAACAAGAGGACGTGCGTAACAATGAGGGAGTTGTTTGCATACAGATTACAAGACAGGCCATCGATCAGTTTATTCCATGATACTAAACGGAAGACGATTGTTTCAGCAATTTCTTGTGGACGGATATACCATGGTCGAGGCAGAATGTTTGGGCTATATACGTAACCAAAACGAAGATTTAAGAAGTGAAAAGTATTCCAAATTGGCAGCTTCGGCTGAATCAGGAGATTCTGGTATCAAATTACGCAGATAAAAGGTTGTTTTGCCATCATCATCTACTGGATACCCTGACTTATTCATACGTTTACAAGTTCTTTGGATACCCTGACTTATTCATACGTTTACATATAACCTGGATTGGCCTGAGATTGCATGATTTATGGCAGAAAGTGGTATGAAATCTGAGGATAGGCCTGATGCAACAACTCGAGTATTTAAATCTAACCCGAAAGTCTCATCAAAGAATTCAAGGAAGAATGTACATTTGGACGTGTTAGAGCAGGGTGGGGAATAAGTATGTTTGGGTCAATCAACAGTTGAGAAGGAAAGGTAAACTAATTGTGGGTAAGAGAATTGAGGAAAGAAATATGAAACTTCTGAAGCTTCCGCATATTGCGCAGTTGGAGCGCGACCAGGACTGTTGGTGGACAGAAAATTTGTGCACTGTTTTATTGAAGAGGTTTAAGGAAGGAAGTCAAACAACGGGTCAGAGATTGTGATGTATGCAAACCAAACTTATCTGCCTATCCAGGATTGCTGCAACCCTTGCCAGTTCCTAACAGTATGTGGTCTAGCATATCCACGGATTTTGTGGAATGGCTACTAAGTCACAAGGAAAAAGTGTCATTTGGGTAGTGGTGGACAAACTAAGTAAATATGCTCACTTTATTGCCTTAACACATCCTTTTACTGCCAAACAAGTAGCCCAACTATTCCTTGATAATGTCTACAAGCTTCATGGTTTGCCAGAGAGTATTGTTTCATATATAGATAAGGTGTTTGTGAGTACTTTTTGGAAAGAATTGTTTAAGTTGCTGCAAGTTAAGCTCCTTATGTCAGCTGTCTACCATCCTCAAACTGATGACCAAACAAAAGTGTTAAATAGAAGCTTGGAATGTTATTTGAGATGCATGTGTGGGGAAACTCCTAAAGACTGATGCAAATTGCTCTCATTGGCGGAATGGTGGTATAACACTATCATTGTACAATAAACACTACACCTTATGAAATATTGTATGGCCAACACACCCAATACACATCCCTATGTCACTGTTTAAGTTAGAGTGGACACAGTGGATAGAACCCTTTATGCAAGAGAAGAAGTGATCAGAATGCTTAAATTCCACCTCAAAAGGAATCAAGATAGAGTCAAACAGCAAGCAGACAAGCACAATAAGCTGTCACACAAATGTCACACAAATGCTTTGGTCCTTTTAAGGTGATTGCTAAGGTGGGAAAGGTGGCTTATAAACTGGAATTACCCTCACAAGCCCAAATCCTTGATGTTTTTAACATTTTTCAGGTCAAGAACCATAGAGGTCATGTGATTCAAGCTGGCTTGTTACCCCATTGTGATGCTTCAGGGCTAATTTAAGCTGAACTAGTGGCCATACTTGATAGAAAGATTGGTAAGGTGGGTAATGCAGCCACAATTTTTGTTTTAATTGGTCTAACAGCTCACCAAAGGATGCCACGCGGGAGCAAATAGAAGACATTCAAAATCGGTTTCCATATTCAAAATCGGTTTCCATATTTTTATGTGCTTGCTTAAATCTTGGGACAAGATTGTTTTAAGGGGGAAGGATTGTTATGAGTCATAAGCAAAAGTCAACAAAATAGTCAAAGTGGGCAAGAACAAGCAATTTCAGTTGGAAAATTCTTCAACAGCTTTTCCTGCCAAAACTAACATTTAGCTAATCAATTTGTAACTTTTCTCTCTTTCCAATTGTAACAAACTTTGTACAATTCAACTATCCAATAACAAATCCCTTTACTAATTCTTGAGCTCAATTCTTCTTATTTGTGTTCTTGGTTAGTTAGTAGTTCTTATTCAAATCTTTATTACTGTAATTAAGGTCATATCATTATTGCAAATTTTAGCGGGTAATTGTCCTTATGCAGGTGCAGAATGTCATGTCACAGGTGATATTCCATTCATTGTGGCGCATCTGAAGGCTGATCATAATGTTAATATGCATGATGGGTCTAGCTTCAACCACCGATACGTGAAGCTCAATCCTAATAAAATTGAAAATGCGACTCGGATGTTAACTGTAAGATCCTGCACTGCCTTTATGTACACTTAACCCTTCTAGAAGGACTAAGAAAGAGAAATGTGCTCCCTAACGATGGTGGTTTCGATTACTGATATATATATATCTTGTATGGAAATACATCCAACTTGCCACCTTTTACTATTGTATGCTATGAACTTTTTTTTTCCTATTGTGTATACACGAACTTTCTTAATCTTCCTATTGTATACACGAACTTTCTTAATCTTCCTATTGTATACATGAATCTGACGTGACATGGATTTAATTACATAAATTTACATGAATCGTCCCTGTGGCTCAAAACAATTACACCATTCGTCCTTAAAACAATTACATAAAAGGTCCCTGTAGCTCAAGCGTTAAAATATTTGCATCGTTAGTCGTCATTGAGTTAAAATATTTGCATCGTTAGTCCTCATTGAGTTAAAATATTTGCATCGTTAGTCCTCACTGCGCACCCACCGCCACCACCACCCGCCGCCCCACCCCACCCGCCCACCACCACCACGCGCCACCTACCAGCCACCCACCCAACCCAACCCACCCCGCCACACACACGCCAACCCTACCAACACCCAACCCGCCACCCTACCACACCCACACCACCCTACCACCAGCCACCACCCACCCAGTCGCCACAACCCAACACCAGCCGGCCATCCACGCCCACCATCCCCCGCCACCGCACCCGACCCACCGCTGCCACCGGACACCAAAACCCACAACCCCGCCACCACACCCACAGCCAGCCACCATACCTACCCACCACCACCACTACCCACCGTGGTGGGCGGTGGGTGGTGGTGGTGGTGGTGGTCGGTGGTGGTGGCGGTGGTGGGTGGAGGTGGTGGGCCGATGGGTGCGCGGTGGTGGTGGCGGTGGTGGGGTGGCGATGGTAAATGGACTAGACGTGCCTTTGATGATTCAAGACCCCAAAAGGGGTCAAAATCATGATTTAAAATCGATAGCGTTTTGATGATACACGAAACATTTTTATCAAATGTCAAGTTTTCAAATACGTTTTTATTTATTTTCCATAATATTTTTATCCGTTTTCATACTATGAAAACGTGAGAAAAAACGGGAATAAACGGAATAAACACTGAGAAAAATGAATGAAAACGTATAAAAACGGACGAACACTGATAAAAACCTATGAAAACATGAGAAAAACGAACGAAAACGTAAGAAAAACGGACGATGGGTGGTGGTGGCGGTGGGTGTTGGTAGGTAGCGGTAGGTGGTGGTTTGGTAGGTGGTGGTGGCGGTGGTGGGTGGAGGTGGTGGGTGGTAGCGGTGGGTGTTGGTAGGTGGCGGTGGTGGGCGGCGGTAGTGGGCGACGGTGGTAGGTGGTGGCAGTGGTGGGTGGTGGTGGTGGTGGGTGGCAGTGAGGACTAACTATATAAATATTTTAACTCAATGAGGACTAACGATGCAAATATTTTAACTCAATAGTCAATGAGGACTAACGATGTAAATATTTTTACTCAATAAGGAATAACGATGCAAATATTTTAACTCTTGAGCTACAGGGACCTTTTATGCAATTGTTTCAAGGACGAATGGTGTAATTGTTTTGAGCCACAGGGACGATTCATGTAAATTTATGTAATTAACTCCATGCCACGTCAGATTCATGTATACAATAGGAAGATTAAGAAAGTTCGTGTATACAATAGGGAAAAAAAAGTTCATAGCATACAATAGTAAAAGGTGGCAAGTTGGATGTTTTTTTGGACAATTTTCCCTAATTATTATTCTTAACAAGTACGTTATGTGGCTTATTAGTTACCTTAACCATGCTCTAATTCCCAACGCGTTAATATATGTAGTTTTGATCATCATATATCTTGATTGCAATTTCCACCTCTATTATAATCGTTAAATCTGAGATGTTATCAATTTCTTTCGATTTGCATCGGTCTTCGTCAATTCCATGGAAACCTATGATGTCTATTCGTACATTACCCTCAAAGTACACGTGAGTCCAGTCAGTGTGACACTCTCCGGTACCTCAGTATGTAGGTCTACTGTGACACTGTCCGGTCATTCAACCCGATTCAGGAATTCATATGTCATCTATGTGCCTATGTGGTTCAGATAAAGAATTCACAGAACCAAATATGTTAAGACAGTATGTCCTATATTAATCTTATGTATCTAGCTGTTGGTCCCTTTTACCCAGTTAAGTTAACTATGAAGTTAATCTAACCGTGCATTATGGCATAATGATGTAGTGAGGTTCTTTGATAAAACAAGATATAAGAATAAAACGTAAATCAAAACACAAGGTAATTTTCAACGTTTAATTCTTATTAGAAATGAATCAAAGAATTATACCCAAGTGTTTTGCGGAATAAACACTTGGGATTGAAATGACAAGTATGGTGTGTTTCTCCTCACTAAACTTAAGCTAAGCTTAAGTGACAACTAAGGTACAATCGAGCTATCTCGAGTACAAGTATGTTCTTTGGAGG
>LBNU01031742.1:61652-74935 GCA_014162995.1 Artemisia annua
TTTTTTTTTTCTTTTTTTTTTCCTTCCTGAAACTATATGCTTGTTTCACATTGGACTGTCAGAAAGCGAACTTATTTTTTTCCAAACAAATAAAAAGAGGCTAGCAACATACTTTTAACAGGATAAATAAAATTGTACTAAGCTAGCCGAGTACACGCGCTGCGTAGCGAGATGTTTCACGACAATCTTTCATATCGATTTCGTACTTTATTCTATCAAAGTTGTTGTTGATTAGTCTAATATGCTTAAGTTGTATGTCTTAATACCCATCGTTCGTTAAAGCTATATTTTTGCATGTGCTACTTGTGAAGACAATTTGATTAGCCTTTCACGATTCAAATATGCATTTTGATTTAATCATTTACAACTAAATAAGTTTGTCCTCCTTCACAATTAAATAATTACGGATTTTGATATCACGAAATAGGTAACTTAGCTTATAATCCGTTTGAAATAGGTCGCCTTCTAATATATAGGGTACCCGTGACGGGCGGGTTTACAATGAGCACACTTAGTTAACATATATCTTTCGCGATGGGCGGGTTTACAATGAGCACACTTAGTTAACATATAGATCTTTCGCGATGGGCGGGTTTACAATGAGCACAGTACTTAGTTAACATATATAGATCTATAGACTATAGTAAAGAACCCGCTAATTCAAAGTAGATCATGCATGCATATATCAAGCTGCGCCAACATTAACAACATGAGGCACCTTCTCGACATCCGTAGTTGGATGAACAAACTCTTGATCAATCTTCACACTCAGCTCACCATGAACAACCTTATGATAATTATAGACCACACTATTTTGAACAGTCGCCATAAGCAAAACCATCATTAAGAAGAACGAACCAAACACAGTCCACGATACAAAACCCAAGTTACTGATCACCAAACGAGTGTTATTCAACAAAATCAAGTAGATAACTGCACCAACACCCCCACAAAAAATACATATAACGAACCACATCGCCCATGGTAATTCCTTCAACACTCGCGTCTCGTTGTGTAAATGACAACTCCTCTTCAAGGCTAAAAATCCCCATTTAGATTCACCCACAACTACCATACAAACTAACGAGCATTTCTCAAGAATCATGCCTATAATCACACCTGAAGTCATACTTAATGATGAAATCACACCTAGTAGCAATAAATACCAAAAAGAGATGTGATCATCAATAACAAACCCAGGGGCTTGTCCCAACATAAGAACTAACCCATAAAACATGAGACAAGTCAGAGTGATCAAAACCACAAGCACATCAAATAAAAACGATGTAAAAAAGATTGGGAAGAAGGTGCATTTTAGTGATTTTAGGACGGTCAAGAGGCTCATCGGGTTGCCTAAGACACGATGGTGAGTACTGTAGGTGATTGTAGCTGTGCCACATTGGGTGAGGGTGTAGCCGAATATGATGTAGATGATAAAATATATTAGAATTTTATGAGGTATACTGGAGTAGAGTTCTAGCAAGTGATTAAGGCCGTTGAAGATAATGGCGAAGACGAGAGAACTAATCATGGCACATAGAGGCAAGAAGAAGAACGACAACACAAGGTAGTGCGTGTAACTGGCTAAGATGATCCTTTTAGAATCACTTATGGCTCCAGTAAACTTTAGGGTGTGTGATTGTGGATTTTCCATGGTTTTGGGTTAGAGTGGTGCTGTGAATGAGTGGTAGATTGTGTATTGGTCTAAAATTTATATGCAGATTGTACAAATAAATACTAGGAAATTTCATCACAAACAAATACTAGGAAATTTCCTTAGCTCTTTACTGATTACTATAAACAACATCTGATCGTTCATATGGTTTCACTTTTTTTTTTTTTTTTGGTTAAAGTGGAAAATCCATCACAAACAAATATGCGTAATTGTTAGCGTCTCCTTCACGTATAGTACTATGAAACTCGAAATAGAAATAGATGCATGTGACACACTAATAATTCATTCTATTTTTTCTCTTATTTCTCATTCTCAACAAACATTTATATCGAGCTTTTAAAGTGGGCCGAACCATAAGTGTGGAATGAAAATTAAGCTTCTCTTTCTTGGAAAAAATGTGGTCAAAAGTGTGGAATGAAAATTAATGTTGTCAACTTGTCTTGGTTTATAATGTGAATTGAATCTATGATTTAATTTTAATTAACGAGACGTTAGTAAAATTAATTTTATTAATTAATGGTAATCGTTTTTCTCCATCCTTATTCTTTATAAATTGAGACTTATTCTCCCATTTTAAGAGCATGAAGTGATAGCGTATCAATATGAGCGGCTCAAACCCACTAAATATACGCACGGATCAAGCCCATAACTAAGGCCATCAATAAAAACTTGATGAACGACCCAACTATTTTTCTAGGCCACACATGGCCTAACGAAAACCCATCAGCCTACGCCAAATGCATAGATAGTTATTGGTTAAAAATTAAGATAAAAAGATTATACTCTGCGAAAGCACTAAACAATCTCTCTTTTAGGGGATTAACATGAAAAAAATTGTAGCCCTTATTTTGTTCTTAGCCCCGTTTTCAGGCCTTGTTTTTTAACCTACTTGACACTAAATTAACCATTTACGTTAAGAGTATGTGCTAATGAACATCACTTTTGAGTCTGTAGTTCAAAAATAGATTTATTTTTTTGTTATTTTTTTTCTTTCTAATGTTGGCTAAGAATACAAGGTTTTAATGTTGGCTAACAAAACAAGGCGCACTTGCATCTTTTAATAATTATAGGCGTCATCACATCAGTTTTTACCCTATAAAACTCCAATAACATAAACACCCTCCTAACAACATTACTATAACACACCACAAAAAATAACACTCACTCTAAAAAAGAAAAGAAAAGAAAAGAAAAGAAAAGAAAAGAAAGCCGGAATGCGAAGTAAATGACATTGGCGCCTATATAAAGGGACGATGTAGTATAAAACTTCTAGAGGCTCATAAATAACATTTTGACACCTATAACATGTTATGTGCAAGTGCATTGTGCCTTCTATTAAAGGAGCGCAAAGGCCCCATAAAAGTTCCGCAAAGGCGTGAGGCTTGGTCATGCCGCTACGCCACGCCTTATGCCGCCTTATATCACGTCTTTTTGTAAACTCGATATATATGAAATATGATATACATATATAAATACTTTCATATTTTGTGCCGCGTTATGCCACGCGCTATAAACACAAAAGTTTCGCCTTAGCCGTTAAAGTGTGAGGCTTGATCATGCCATCACGCCACGTCTCGCGTTATTTATAACATTGCTTCTGCTAATCAGTACTTTACTACTAGTACTTTTGAGTCCGTAATCTATACTACATATAATAGAGGAATGACTCTCTCTCCAAAATTTTCATATTTACAAGAAATTAAGCATGATTTACAATAATATAATGCACAAAATTTTCAGACTTACAACAAAATATGCACAGTGTACAAGAAAATAAGCATATTATATTGTACTCCTTCCGTCCCAAAATTATTGTCCAGTTTGAATTTTCAAAGTCAATCTGGTTCAACTTTGACTATAAATATATATTTTTTATTATATAATACTTGATGAAAAATTATACCATCGAAAAGTACACTTAAAACCCAATCCATATATATATTTTGCATCAAATATTATATAACACCCACAAAAATATTTAAGGTCAAAGTTTAAGAAGAAAGACTAAAAAAGTCAATAGTGGACAATAAATTTGGGACGGAGGGAGTAATTTTTAGACTTATAACAAACACATACAATTAATGCACAATTTAATTTACCCCTTCGCTCAAATATACAAGTACCTAAGCACAATTTACAAATACAATTACCCACTGTCCCGTGAACAAACATCAGGACCAAACTAACAACTACATCTAACACAGCTCCAACACCCATCTCACAGTCGCAAACAAAAACAAATTATAACCCGAACAAGCCACAACCATAACCCTCAAATTCACTCCTCAACTCTCAATCTATCATAAGTCAAAAATAAACAAAGAACAAAGATCTCAGATTTTTCTTTGATGTTTCATAAGATAATTGAATACCTTTGAAGATCTTAATGCTCAAAGAAATTATCATCATAGATCACTTTTGAAGCTTGGCTTCTATCAATATCCGAAAACTAAATGTAAAGAATGATAACAATTCTGTTACATTCTCTCATTTGTTCGGTAAAAGATACACAAACGACAAGATTCACCTACCTGGGTTCGAAACCAACATCAAACAGTCAAGAGCTTGTAGTCCTTGTGTGATTCGGTTTGTTGCAAGTAAATTATAAAGAGATTTGTTTAAGTTTGTGGGTTTGTGTAAACGTGTGTTTATGTTGAAAAATACGATTGCGATGACTTGTAAGAAAGAAAGACAAGATCTCAATTTGAGATTTGTTTTGAAGGAATAAAGGGTTGTATGAGTATGTGTTAGTGTTCAGATAGATCTAAAAATCAAGGGATGAAATTGTTTTTGTTTTTTATGTGGTGTTATACGGTTGAAGATGAGAAAAAGAAGTTGTGACTGCGTTTTTTTTTAACTAAAGAGTGTTAGTATGTGTTAGTAGGGTTAGGTTTAAGTGTGTTGGGTTGCACGGTTGAATTTTATTTTGGGCTTTAGTATTTGGAACTGAAAATTAAGAGTAAATGTTGGGTTGGACTTGCTAAATTATTGGACTTAAACTTGTAAAACATTTTGAGCTGTTAAATTGCATAGACGAATTTTTTTGTTGGTTAACACTTTTGTGGTGATTTATTTTTGAAATATAATATTGGACTGCGATTTTGGTTGAGTTTCGATAATTCCATCTCAAAACCACCAATTTGGTCGCTTTACTGGCCTAAATGGTCGCGTGTAGGTTCGAAAATTTAAAGGTGATTTTTGTTTGTGGTAGCTTCGGTTAACAGGAGATGGAATTATACTACTGTTTTAACTAAAGTTATTGTTATTTGTAAATTAATTGTTAAAAATAGTATGAGTGCATAACATCATATTGTTAGAAAATATAGTCACAGGGTACCCGCTGCCGCATCGCGCGGGTACCCTGCTAGTAATTGTAATAAAATATTTAAGGACTAGAATCAAACATTTCTAAACTCAAGGGGCTCAAAAAGCACAACCTCCAAAACATGTCATACAATGTTTTCAATCAAAGATCCGATGAAACAATGGCATATTTTTTGCCGCCTTATACTACGCATTATACACGCAAAAGTTTCGCCTAAGCTGTTAAAGCGTGAAGCTTTGTCATGCCGTCACGCCACGCCTCGCGCTATTTATAACCTTTCTTCTACTAATCCCTACTTTACTACTAGTACGTTTGAGTCCATAATAATTGTAATAAAATATTTAAGGACTAGAATCAAACATTTCTAAACTCAAGGGGCCAAAAAGCACAACCCCCAAAAACATGTCATACAATGTCTTCAATCAAAGATCCGATGAAACAATCTTGAACCCTAAAATCTTGATTTCCGAAAAATAAACCATCATCATTTCAATGGCAATGATGGGTGCTAAAAGAGGGTTTTCAATTGCTTCAAATTTAATCAAATCCCTTAATTCATCTTCAACAACATCGATCAGACCATTCAGTGGTGTTGTCAGCAGTGAAATCACCACTTCACACACTGCTAAATGGATGCAGGTTGGTTTAAAACTGTTAAAGATTGGATCTTTTTGGGTTTTATATGTGGGTTTATAAGGGTTTATGTTTGTATGCTGTGTATTTGCTGTATTTTAGTTTCTTGATATGTAATATTAAGCCCCAGATAAGCAATTTGGAGTGTTTGGATGGAATAAAAAAACGATATGCTTATAGGTGTTGGGGATTGCATTTTTAGGTGCTAGTTTGCGTAAATAAGATGTTTTAGTGTTTGGATGGAATGAGGTTGTTTACTTGTTTTAGAGTAAATAAGCACTTTGTAATAAGTAGGTTTGCATGACTGTGTTTTGAAAATAGATAGATTAAGAATATATATCGGAATGATATGTTTATAGGTGTTTGGGACAGCATTTTTAAAGCAAATAAGCTGTTTTTAGTGTTTGGATCGAACTAGGTTATTTACTTATTTTAGAGTAAATAAGCACTTTGTAATAAGCAGGTTTTTGCACGTTCATATTTTGAAAGTAGATAAAAATACCCATCAAGTGAAATAAGCAGTTTCTAATAAGCAGCTTGGTATTTCTTATTTCAAATTGTGTATTAAGGAGATAAGGGTTTTCAATAAGCCATCGTATGCATCTCTTTAAAATTATGTTTAATGCCAATCAGATAAGCAGTTTTGAGAACGTTATCGCGTATCCTAACTGCTTATCTGATTATTTGCGAGCGAATCAAGCTGTTAAGAACTGCTTTTACAGTAACTTATTTTGAAAAGCATTGAGCTGATAAGTAGTTTATGTAACGATTGGGTGATAAGACTTGACACATTGTCAAATATTCTAATGTAGAGTCTGAAACAAGCTCAAACTAGGTAAGACCGATAGGTGAAGCTGCACCTCTAGGTACGGGTGTTGGTTTAAGTTTCATGTACCCTTTATTTTTTGCTAGTTACAAACCACGGTGTCGGGGGTTCGAATCCATCCTCGCCCACAACCAGCTCAAAAGGCCCAATACGATGTGACTAGCAGCGCCTGCTGTGTTATTACACGTTCATATTTAGATTCAGGGTTGAAGATATATGGTTTATATGCTCATGCCATACTTTGATTAATTTCTAGGGTCCAAATTTAGTTAGAGGAATACCATTTTGAGGGTTTGTGCTAGACAGTTTTGAATTGATTGTAAGAGGCGTTTCTACCTAATCTGTTTGTCATTGACTTTTCCTTCATTTTGGGATTCTATGTCTACTGATTCAGATGTAGATCACGTGCATTGATTTGATGTACTTTGCATACAGAGCATAAATTATACACTCGTCATAAATAAGAGAATGGATGAGGTGAAAGAATTATTGGATTCTCTATTTTCTGTTTAATGCTTTCTGCACTCTTCATTAAAGAAAGAAACAATCTAGATTCTCTCAACTATCAAATGAAATCCCTTACGGATTATTGAATCTTATTCTTTAGTCGATTAGTCGGTATGCTTTTATTAGTAGAGTGGAAGTCTTCCCATTCATAATCCTTTAAATTAGAAATCTGTTGTTTAAGCGAACGAATAGATTGGTTTGGAGGGGCGCATTATATGCCTCCTTGCATAGGGTGAAGCACCCTCCGCGTGTTAATTATCTCACAGTTTTTATAAAGATTTTCTAGGAAGATGGATATTGTCTACCTCTTGCTAGTGTTTGTATATATACTGCCTTTTGTAATATTTTGTCACACTGTTGATCACTAGGCAAGTGCTTGATGTTCCTTCATTGTATGGCTCTACTCAAAGAAGCTAAGATACTAATTATAAGAATTGCGAACACTTGATTGACCTTTGACACTGTAGTTAAAGACAAGTCCCTTGCTTGACTAGTCCCTCAGGTGAGGCAACATCAGCAAAATTGCCTGACTTGATGAGTTGTGTATAGTTACAGAACTGCTAGAGATGGATTTGTCTCTGTGTGGGGTGGGATGTGCTATTTGGTCGGTATTATACAGAAGTTACTCCTACTTTTTATAAACAAATTGGTATTTCACGCCATATTATCTCTTTGAGGTTTAATTCAGGGTCTGTTAAGCCTTCAGAGATATCTGCAGGTTTAAAATTATTAAGAGGCTTTCGCAATTCACGCAGGCACTTAACTAGACTACCTGTAAATTGCTTTAGGTTTCGTCATGACAATCCCAATCATGTAAGACAACCATAACCATTTTCTTTGAAGTCATACCTCTAGAGCTACCAATATACAGCATCTCGATTGCATTTAGGACTAATGTTTTTACAGTCTACTTGTTTTTCTTGATATTGCTTGTTTTCAAGTCTGAGAAATCATGTTTATTGCTTAAACCTTCCACACATGAGTTGAACATCAAACACCATCGAAAACAGCATTCCAACCAGACTTCCATATATTTTAAAAAGTCCACTAATACATCAGCAACATATGGCTAATCAAATATAAAATGAACCAGCCTTTCGCTAGTAAACTTGTTAGCATCCTTTCAACATTCAAATGTTCTTTGCGGAGCTGTGTGTGACGCTGTTACCTATCCACAGGAAATTGAATTTATAGAGGTTGCTTGATTCCCATATATGATATTTCATCTCCAGTCTGCTGATATGTCGTTTAGTTTAGTCGTCTTTGCAAAATGCAGATGTGAGACATAACTAACTGGTCATCCCTTGTGATTTACAGGACACAACCAAGAAATCTCCAATGGAGTTGATCAATGAAGTCCCACCCATCAAAGTTGAGGGCAGAACTGCAGTTTGTGAAGGAGGTCTTTCTCTTACCCTTGATAAAATACTTAATCTGTGAATTAGTCTAATCATCAAATTCGTCACTTGGCTTGTGCCTACAATTATGAATTACGGTTTATATGCTTAGTTTGTTGTTTTTCATAACTGCAGATACTGATCCTGCACTAGGCCATCCCATAGAGTTCATATGCCTTGACAAGAGTGAGCCAGCTATTTGCAAGTACTGTGGTTTACGCTATGTCCAAGATCATCATCACTAGATTCATCGTCATAAAAAAACAAGGTTGATTCAGCATGTTCATGCTTTTATACTTGGCAAGTCCAGGCTTTTGTTGTTACATTTTCTATGCTAGTAAAATGTTGTACTACTGAAACCTTTATGATGCTTCCTGACATGCATTCAAATAAGGATAATGATCCGATGACTATTCAATTTCCAAAGGCGGTGTATAATTTGACGTCAAAATGACTTCTTATTTTCGTTCTCTTTTTTCCCTAAAGCGAACAAGTTTTCTTTCAATTATTTGCTGGATACAAAAAGGGCTTATAGTGTAATTAAAATCAGAGTTTGAGTTCATTATAGTCAACAGTAATATATAGATTTAATTCGTATTTATAAGATATAATTAATGCCAGACCTTATGAACCAGCGGTACAGTACCTCATATTGTGTGAGAATACTCACAATCAAATGATTATTGGTCCAAGTCCGAGACAAGACATGTTAGATAGAGTTGTGTATATATTGGCAAATAGTTATTTCCCTTAAGAAAATAAAGCTTAAATGTTGAATGTTTGTTGGTTAAGAATGTGTTGGCAACAAGCTTTTCTAACACCTGTATTCGAAACCCTGATGAAAGAAATGTTTATTGCCGACGTTTAGCTTATACGTCATTTTAAACACTACCATGTAATCAAACGCTTTTATAAAACAAACAACACGAAAAGTAAAACAAACAACACGAAAAGTCAAACGAGATGGAATGAACCACTGAAAACAAAAAAAAAAAAAAAAAAAAAAAAAAAAAAAAAAAAAAAAAAAAAAAAAAAAAAAAAATAAAAAAAAAAAAAAAAAAAAAAAAAAAAAAAAAAAAAGAAAAGAAGAAAAAATAATTTGAAAACATCATAGATAAAGAATGAACAGAACATTTAATAATCAAAATTTGTGTGCCAGTCCCAGGACTGTCAAGGAGATGAAAAATAAGCTCCTGATCTTATTGCAATGAATTCTGCCTACAAACCAAATATGCATGTTGCAAGCGAATCTCCTTCGACATAAAATCGATTCAACTATTACAAAGACTGCTAGCCTATTAGATAATACTTCCTGTTTGCATATCAATAAAAAATTCTTTATCTNGCTCCTGATCTTATTGCAATGAATTCTGCCTACAAACCAAATATGCATGTTGCAAGCGAATCTCCTTCGACATAAAATCGATTCAACTATTACAAAGACTGCTAGCCTATTAGATAATACTTCCTGTTTGCATATCAATAAAAAATTCTTTATCTTCTTCACAGGAACGAACGTAAATGGTAAAACATTTCATCTCAATTAGAACGACTGGGTTGACCACCGTATGACACAAAAGCAGATAACTCACCTGCATGCCCCAAAACGTCACCCAAACAACAGCAAATAACTAACTAATCACCACCACTGCCGTCAGTACCTGCCAGTTTTTTCCTCTGCTGATGTTCAGCTACCTTATAATCAATCACTTCACGAAACAAACCCGCATCCAAAACACAGTCTTCGCTCCCATAAATGGCAGCTTGTACACTTGCCATCAGTTTTGCAACTTCTCAAATGTCTCAAATGTGCCAAACGACCGAATGGGTGAAAGTTGTCCAACATTGATATTTGATGCGTAGAACCTCCTAAATTGCTTAAAGATTTAGATTACTATCATAGTATCATGATAAATGATGTTTTGGTATACCTGATCAATTCAAGTTATTTATAAAGATTTTCAGAAGGGTGAAAAAAAGTTAGCAGATCAACAAAACCCAAGCTGGCCCGTTTTCATCCATACCAAAATGTTGTGTTTACCAAACCGGTTTTAACCATTATATACCCTGACCTGCCCATATTGCCACCCATATTAGTATTTATAAGATGTACCGGTTTCATTAGCAGCAGCAACGTCTATTAACTTGTTGGATAAGGACATAAGGTCTTAACCAGTTTCTCATTCTCTATTAAACCATTTTTAGCATCTTTTGCTTCATTAGATCATCTGTATTTTATGAAACCAAAAGGGGAGCCTTTTGATTTGACAACACGAACATGTAACACGGTTCCATATCTTCAACCAAAAGTACCCAACAAGTTATCCGAAATTTCCCAAGGGATCTACCCTAGGCGGAATTTGTTTTCTTGCTGAAATTTTCTCCTACGGTTGCTCTTTTGGAGTTGGTCTTTAAAATCATTTGCGAAGGAAAGCTTCTTTACAAAGCTCATCAAGAATTCGAGACCATTTCAGCCTTGTATCCCACATAGGTTAAAGAAATGAATTGTTATTTGGTTATATACTATCGTGTACATGTATGCTACATGTTTAGAATGCTACTATGTTTGGGATGTGTCATTGCTTTCTAAGTTCATATACAAAATAAAAATTTGAATTTGAACTTTGTGGTAAATGAAACATCCTAAATTTGTATAAGTTCTTAACATTTTATAATATTAAATTTAACTCTTTTTTTCTTAACAGTTACTTTTTAAAGATTAAACAATGCAGCTATTTCTTTAAGGAAAATAACACAGAATACGAATGGGTGTACAAGCTGCCGTTTATGGGTGAAATGTCTCTAATGTGCCAAACAGCCGAATGGGTGAAAGTTGTCCAACGTAGATATTTGATGCATACAACCTCCTAAATTGCTTAAAGATTTAGATTACTATCATAGTATCATGATAAATGATGTTTTGGTATACCTCTGATTAATTCAAGTTATTTATAAAGATTCTCAGAAGGGTGAAAAAAAGTTGGTAGATCAACAAAACCCAAGCTGGCTCATTTTCACCCAAGCTGCCCATATTGCCACCTCTAAATTATGTGTATTGTATTATGTGATGATCCTAATACTATCTATAAAACTGGGTCTAACTAGTCGAATGAGAAGACAACAGACAACTTAGATGTACCTAAGAAAGATGTAAAGAATGTCGCTCCCGTTGATGACTTCAAAAGTAGAATCCAAGCCACTCGTGAGCGTTTCCTAGCCCATAAAAGAAATAAGTAGCAATATGACTTGATATAGTGTTGAATGTTTGTTGGTTAAGATGTGTTGGCAACAAGCTTTTCTTCTTCTATTCGAAACCCTAATGAAAGAAATGCTTATTGCCAACGTTTAGCTTTTACGTCATTTTAAACACTCCCATGTTATCACATGCTTTTATAAAACAAACAACACGAAAAGTAAAAAGAGAAGGAATGAACCACTGGAAACAAAAACAGAAGAAAAATAACTTGAAAACAATTACTAGAAAAGTTGGAACATCATAGATAAAGAATGAACAGAACATTTAATGATCAAAATTTGTGTGCCAGTTAATATGATTGTATCACAGGACTTTCAAGGAGATGAAAAATTAGCTCCTGATCTTATTGCAATGAATTCTGCATACAAACCAAACACAGCATGTTGCAAGCGGATCTCCTTCGACATAAAATCGATTCAACTATTACACAGACTGCTAGCCAATTAGATAATGCTTCCTGTTTGTATATCAATAAAAATTCTTTTATCTTCTTCACAGGAACGAACGTAAATGGTAAAACATTTCATCCCAATTAGAACGAATGGGTTGACCACCATACGACACAAAAGCAGATAACTCAACTGCAGGCCCCAAAACGTCACCCAAACAACAGTAAATAACTAACTAATCACCACTACTGCAAAGGGATATCTGCATAAATAGAACAAAGAGTGTTACATCATTATGAACTCGCTTAATTTATAGCTGAAAATACTGGCTTTTAGGGAACTCTTATGCGGGGTGCTTACCCGGGTGCCTTTATTTGTTCCCAAAAATCCATAGTTTCATATGTGTACAACTGTTTCTTTCCTGCAAGTGGTGATAATATATCTTGATCCGATCTTACAAAATCTTCAGGAAGACTCCTGTCATATGCAGTTTTATCAGGACCGAAAGTTGGAGACTATAAATATGTTATCGATTTTCAGAAAAGTTACTCACTACGTACATTAGTACCTTGTTGCTGACTGTAGGGCTTCAAAGCTGGATAGTCGTCTTAGGTTAGCTGCAACGCAATCAAAAAGTAGGTTTCATGTTGTATAATATGAGTATATGTCAAAATTATACATGAAACATGAAAAATATGAATCGGAATCTAGTTAAGGGTTATACGGAGATGACAAAAATAGGAATCTTTGCACCATGCCACCATTAATTACTACTAGTATTAACTAACCTCTATCTTCTCGCTGTGTGGAAACACCC
This sequence comes from Artemisia annua, assembly GCA_014162995.1. Taxonomy (NCBI): domain Eukaryota; kingdom Viridiplantae; phylum Streptophyta; class Magnoliopsida; order Asterales; family Asteraceae; genus Artemisia; species Artemisia annua. Next base: position 74,478 of record LBNU01031742.1, read on the forward strand.
GATGACCCGAAATAGCAGTAAAGATCTCCGGTGTAAATACATAAACACCGCAATTGATTCTGTCACTAACGTGTAAACCAGATACCGTTATTAGACTAGAAGAGTAACATTATATAACACAAGTAATGACTTGATCTGTTTGACATGGCAAGTGGTTGACTTTGCTCAAGTACCTACAAAAGTTTCAGGTTTTTCTGTATAAGGCAGCAACTCATTGGTATCAGCAAGTATGTTGTATACCATTATATACCCCGAATTCTAGCGTAGTGAGAATGCCAAAATTTCCCCATCTTCGACTATTTTTAAGCTTTTGGATGCTCGGTTCATTGAGGACCGCAGTGATACTTCTCAACTTGTTAGATAAGGTCTTAACCAGTTTATCATTCTCTCTTAGTTACCATTAAAATCCAACCTCAACTCTTCCGTTGTTTTGCAAACTCAACCCACACCCTTCGATT
>LBNU01031743.1:0-14258 GCA_014162995.1 Artemisia annua
AATAATAATAATAATAAAAAAAGTCTATCAATGTATTGATAATCTCAGAGTCCCAGCCCCCACCCCACTATCAACATGGCTAACCTTTGCTTACTAATGAAAATCCATAAATACCTTATTTAAGTTTTAAAACCTATGAACAAACATATTAAAGAAAAACCAGACAGCTAATGAACAAGATATAACATAAAAGTAGCTTAAACCAAATAAGACTCCATATCGGGTATCCTGAAATCATTAAAATAAACATACATGCATATTCAGCCAAACAAGTCAAACTAAACATACTATGTGGGGGAAAACGAAAGACCACTCATGCTTACCATGAATTACACCAAAATATAGTTTATAAAAGGGCTTGACTTAGGTTGTTGCCAGTTGAACCCAACAAGCAACTTAAAACAAAGCAGAGTAGCGCGTATAAGAAACAATGAACCAAAAATAAACCAGCTGTATTGGCCTACTGATACTTGTAAACCACAAGGATCATCCCATAAGAGTTGGACCCCGACTTATCATATTGGATGAACATTATCAAGAAACCAGAAACGTGGAATACGAGACATGAATATGTAAGTTGGACTACACATCAATTTAGAACTTACCAGGACCACTTTCCTTTGATGATTTGTTCGTGTAAATAAACAACAGCATGCTCCCTTCTGGCTCGTTTATCAGTAACAGGTGGTTTGCATGGAATAATGCACGCCTGAAAACAGTGTAGATAGTCAGAACCCAAAAGTGTGTAGATAGCCATCCATAAAGATTTCCTGAAACAGCTTAAGTGACAAAAAGAAGAAACCCAACTTGTAAGGACTTTCAGCTTCAATAAGTATTAGATTACTGACCCGACAAAAGACAATAGCTGCAAGCTCCAGCAAACTAGATTGTGAGTTTGTCAAGGTACCTCGCTTATCATCCCTGGTTGTATCACTCCTATATAAATTGCACTAAAGTGACTAAAATACAACTTGGATAAAGATGAAAGCGATAGAAGTACCAAAAAGTAGAACATACCATGGCAGACTGGTAGTGGAAGTACTAATCTGTTCCAATTCCTTTCCTACTATATCCATAAGTTGCTCCAATAAAACACTGCCATCAGTAGCACCTCTTGCTAATTTTAATTGCAACTTGCCATATAAAACAAGAGCATCCTGTTGACGAATGAAAGAAGCGTACACTTATTTCAGAGCGGTACATGCTAATATGCTGTCATAATTGAAAAGCATAAAGAATGAACAACCTTAAGTCCACGATCATGGGTCGTTACCCAAACACGAAAAAGATATTGGTGTACAGCATCATGAATTTCTAAGGATTGACCGCCCATATTGGGACCATCCCTTATCAGATATGCATTAATACACTCAATCAATTTGCGCAAAACCTTCCCCTCGTCCCTGAATATAACACAATATTATGCACCATATGTCAGATATAATGCTGAGAAGAGGATGATAATCTCAAAAGTCAAACCCGTAAGACTCGACTAAATTCAGCCCAAGTTTGCAGTTCCACCTTATAGCAAAAAGTTGGTTCTCAGTCCGAACAGCTCAGAACCAGATTTTTGTTCTTATACTTTAATGAAATCACTAGTTCAAAAGTTCATTTATTGTTCACGGTCAAGATTGGGAGCAGACCGCTACTAGCGATCTGGTTCTCCGTTTTCACATTTTCAAAATTCAGTTCTGATTATGTTCAGTACGGTCTTGGATTGTTGCACGCCCCTAGAATACATCCATTACCAAACAGCAAGAATGAAAACAATCACAGATTCTAAATTTTCTTACCTCAAATTAGAGAATATCTCAATAAAACTTTTTGTTACTCCCTCTCGAAGATCATCAGGAAAATCTCCAGGAGGACTATCAAGAAGTGATTGAAGCGTGAGGATGCAACGAAAGACCTCTTCCTTGGGATTTGATTGTCTGCTATTGGGCTCACTTAAGCTTGTNCTAATCTGTTCCAATTCCTTTCCTACTATATCCATAAGTTGCTCCAATAAAACACTGCCATCAGTAGCACCTCTTGCTAATTTTAATTGCAACTTGCCATATAAAACAAGAGCATCCTGTTGACGAATGAAAGAAGCGTACACTTATTTCAGAGCGGTACATGCTAATATGCTGTCATAATTGAAAAGCATAAAGAATGAACAACCTTAAGTCCACGATCATGGGTCGTTACCCAAACACGAAAAAGATATTGGTGTACAGCATCATGAATTTCTAAGGATTGACCGCCCATATTGGGACCATCCCTTATCAGATATGCATTAATACACTCAATCAATTTGCGCAAAACCTTCCCCTCGTCCCTGAATATAACACAATATTATGCACCATATGTCAGATATAATGCTGAGAAGAGGATGATAATCTCAAAAGTCAAACCCGTAAGACTCGACTAAATTCAGCCCAAGTTTGCAGTTCCACCTTATAGCAAAAAGTTGGTTCTCAGTCCGAACAGCTCAGAACCAGATTTTTGTTCTTATACTTTAATGAAATCACTAGTTCAAAAGTTCATTTATTGTTCACGGTCAAGATTGGGAGCAGACCGCTACTAGCTTATCTGGTTCTCCGTTTTCACATTTTCAAAATTCAGTTCTGATTATGTTCAGTACGGTCTTGGATTGTTGCACGCCTCTTGAATACATCCATTACCAAACAGCAAGAATTAAAACAATCACAGATTCTAAATTTTCTTACCTCAAATTAGAGAATATCTCAATAAAACTTTTTGTTACTCCCTCCCGAAGATCATCAGGAAAATCTCCAGGAGGACTATCAAGAAGTGATTGAAGCGTGAGGATGCAACGAAAGACCTCTTCCTTGGGATTTGATTGTCTGCTATTGGGCTCACTTAAGCTTGTCTCGATCTTTTCCATGTACAGAAGCACCAGATCTTGCAAAATCATGACACAAAATGAGATGAATTTGAAGCAGATTTTTATTTATAAATTAGTATCAGATAGACCTGAAAGGCCCTTTAGGTAATAAGCTAAAGTGACACTCACTAGAATACACACGCATCCTCAAGTGAAACTGAAGATCTTTGACTGCTAAAAGATGTCGTAGAATAATTCCATACTCTGACTGGAAGCTTGGAACATCCTTCAAGATATCCCATATATGATTGAAAAGCATTTTTGCCACGGACAGAAGGTGCAAACTCTTGCCTGTCAACAGATCACATCAAACAATGGCATGAATTTATTGTATGCAACATACTTGATGTTATGGAGTCCATTCAGAAATCTAATGAAACTCAAAATACTGCACTTGGAATACAAACTCAGGCAATAAGTGCCAATGTACTGTCATCGTTCATCTATAGATAAGGTATTGTTCTGCTTTTCCAACTTCGATTATAAAATTACAAGATATTAGTGTTAATAAGCTCTCAACAAAGAAAAAATCTAGCATCCCAACTGCCGTCCTATATCAGCAACCTCTTCACTAAATAGTACTCCAATACTTTGGAGATGGATGCCCTAGGCAATGTTGATTTCTATACACTAATTTTTCACTTAGTTAATCTACATCCAGGTGTGAGGTAGTTTTGCTAAACCACGTGTATTAAACAAGCAGTTAGATCATCAAAGAAGATATCCTATCACACTGCCTTTATCAACATGCTGTTATTAGATTTGTTTCTCAGACACTTTCTTAGTTGCTGGCATCATAAATTGGAAAGTAAATAATTTGAGACCTTCTGTGTTTTAAAAATATGTCAAACCAAGAGGTGAACTTTTAATGAAAGATAGCTTCCAAAAAGCTCAGTTCGTGAAAAATATCCAAATACCATAATAGCACTGCATCAGATCAAAGGATCGTATATACACATGCAGCAGAACAGTTATTTCTTATAAAAATTGGCCCAAACACATACCATCTTCAGCTCGTTGTACCACAATTCTAAGAGTCTTTGCAAACGCCAACTTAGGCAAGCGCTTCTTGCTTGCTTGTACCTCCAACTGTATAGCCTTAATGAGCAATCTAACAAGAAAGGGCCACGTTTCAGCTGCAAAATTCAAAAACCAACACTTAGCTCACTTTGTAACGGTTTAAAGTAACTTATGTATCATGTGTGCACTAAAACTAATGCACGCCAAACACTGGAGGATTCCAAAAAATTAAAGATCAAATGATCTTTTGGTATTACAGGAGGTCGGGTTGGAATGATAAATGTTAATAATATTCGGTCAATCCAATGCAATGCTGGCCACATATCAGAACTCAGAAGCTTCATAACATTTATAAATTTATAATCATTTCTCGGTTATTAAATATATATATATATACGCAACCTAGAAATCGTCTTACCATGTGGAACCTCATTAGGTTTGAGCATTGATGTATTCCCTCCGATATATTTACAAAATTCGATCAACTTCTCTCCTACTAGCCATGTATTTAACAGCTTAATCCCATCCTGAATCAAAAAAAAATCACGTACACAATCATACAAACAAATTCAAAAAAAATATACATTTCATTCATTAATGAAATGAAGAAGAAACTTACTTCACGTGATTTAGCTTTATCAGATGCGAGCTTTGAAACAATATCTTCAATATCGCTGGATGTGACCATCGCATTAGAACTACTGAACACACAAACAATCAGAAAATGCTTCAAATGTGAGTGCTGATAATTTCAGTTACTGTGAATTCAACAACTTAATCCCTTCCTAAATCCACAGTGAAACAGATACACAATTGTGCAAACCGATTTAATAAAAAACAATATCCGTTCAGTGTCCTCTTCAATTACTTGATCATATGATAAACTAGTACAAAAAGGAGATACCGAAATGAAAGTTACTTCACGAGCTGTTAGTATAGTTCAACAATAACAGACCGATATTGTTTCAACAGTGCCAATCACATTAGAACAGGCACAATTTCACAACAAATCAAGCACACGGTCACAGAAGAAACAGTTTAACAAGCATTAGTTTCGTTCAATTTTCTGTTCAATCACTCGAGCAAACTATAAACTATTAATAACAATAAGAACTCAATCTGCCATAATAAGAGGCGCGAATCAGTTAAATTGAGGAATCAAATTGAAACTTACCTCACGAGCTATTACAACAGACTAAAATGTGATAAGCACTGATAACTATAACTGGTGAATTTAGGTTTTGGAGTGTTTGGTTACGTTGATTAAACTTTGAAAACAAGCACAATTTCACAATAAATCAGGTACACAGTCACACAAACCGATTATCCGAGCATTCGTTTCCTCTTCTACCAATCAATAGTTAAGAATCTAAATGCAAACTAATTCACGATCAAGTACAACAACCGGTTTATATTTGTTCAATTACTCAATTAAATGACAAAACTAATACAAAATGAGAAATTAGATTATTAACACAAACAATCGGAAACCGCTTGTTATATTCGCACGCAAAAACAGAATTAAATTCGTTTGATCAAATAAGAAGCTACTAATAACACAAACAAACAAACAGCGAATGGTTACGTCAAATAATAACCGAATAATCGAAATGAAAATTACTTCACTAGCGGTTACAACAGACTATATCAACTACACATTAATCGTTCGATTTTAATAAAATTGATAAGAAAATGAAGGATCGAAGTGGAGCTTACTTACTTCACGAGCGGTTAGAGCGGACTGAGAAGACGGAAATCAGTTAGAATGAGAGGAGTGATGTGATGTGATGGTTAGGGTTTGGGTTTGGGAGTGTTTGGTTTTGAATAGGGTTTAATAAGTGGCGGGAGGGAAGAAGACGGTGATGATGACTAATAATAATACTAGTAAGTTCCAGGTCAACTTGGATATTAAATTGATGACTTGATTCTTTTGTGCACGAGTGACGGGATATGATGACTCTATGAGGCTATAAAGTGTATATATTGTACGGAAAACATTCCCTAGCTATATTTTCCATTTTATAAGGGAACTTTGCATTGGTATCAGCCAAGATGCTACGGGTATATTTGACAAAAATAATTACGGTAGATGGAGTTACGGTAGCGGATTCAGGAAATTACTATATGAAAGGCAGAAATATGTTACTTTCATTTTTGCAAAAAAAAAAAAAAAAAAAAAGTAAGTTACTTTCATATAAGTTATTCAAAATAATTTTTTCTTAAACCGACTTAAAAAAAAAAAAAAAAAAAAAAAAAAAATGTTACATTGTGCCAAACACACATAAAAATAAATAAATAATAAAAAAAAAATAAGCTTAATGTGCGCTAATAGTGTACCCTATGTCACGGATCGGAACCTAGCCTCCGATGTTCACACGTGGCGCTCAAAAGTGTTCATTGGCGTAAAGCCGAACATAATTCTTCGAATCATTCATTTAAGGATATAATTCGTTCGTGGATTCGGGCATAATTCTTTGGTATCAGAGCTTCGTCAACGTTCAAGGAGACAAAACTTCAAAAAGAGGTACTAATAATTTTGAATCTTGATTTAATTAATTAAGTTATTTATAAATGACAGATTTACCAACAGTTAAAGAAGAAGATGTAGCTATCATTTATAATAATGAAGAGGAATCAGGGTTTATGTCGAATACTATAATAAATAGAGCTTAGAAGATCAAATTTCACATTATCTGAAAAATACAATTTTGATTATACAAGAAAACTTAGAGATTTATTTTCACGAAAAAAAATATATCTATTTCGAAAAAATTATTGGAGAAGAACTTGTTCCTATTGAACAAACAAAATGTGATATTATTATTCCTATAATTAATAAAGAACAAATGAATGAAAGAGATATAAGTAAAATAGCCTATATACATATATCAACTATACAAGTAATGAGTTAGGATCAAATTAGAAGAATTAAAACGCGGCATGACCAGTTAAGGTCTGACTCGTTTTTTGGCTTAACGTTTGTGACTTTAGATGTTGCGAACGTTTATTTGTCATCGTTAAAACATATAAGAGACTTAGTCAATGTGCGCCAACAATATAGAGAGGTTTTCTAGAGAGAGAGAGAGGATTCTAAAGAGAGAAGCAAAGTACGAAACTTTAAGAGAGGGAAGAGAGAACTAGGAAAAATTTCCTTAAATTGAATGAGCTCTCACACACAAGACACTCACTTCCACCTCATGAGGCGTTAGACGTCTAGATATAGTCACAAGACAAGCCTTTATGGGCTTGATGGGTCGGTCCTATAGATTGTACATATACATGGACTAACATTGGACTACTAAGCTCGTTTACCCATGTCTAGTCTATTACATGCTTATACTACGATACAAGGTTCGATATATAACTAATGAGCATCACTTATAAAGCTAACAACACAATTAAAAATATCTTTTGTATTTTTAAATAGATCTCAGCCACAATTTTTGTCTCATGTCTAGTTTTAATATTAATCAATTATTTAAACTCTTTTGTATAAATATAATTTCTATATCCTATTTTCTTTACAATGTTTACAACCAATCCAAATATAATTCAAAACCCAATAATAAAACAAACGGACCTTTAAAATTAAGCCTAGTTTCAATTTAATATTAAAATATACTAGTACAAGTTATGGTTTACAATTTGTCAAATCCATCAAAAATAAGAAGTACAATTAGGTATCCATCACACCAAAACACTCTCACTCACCTTCAACCTCAGCATCGCACCAACTTTCTCTCTCCACTTTTTCACTCACATTCTCTCTCACCATTCACTCTTATCAATCACACCACCCTCACTATTCAAACCAAATTTTTCTTTATTAAAAACTAAAACTTTTATTCATAAAATAAAAACATTACATTAAAAATTAAAAAAAATCATAAATTAAACATTACGATAAAGATGTTCGATCAAATCGTGACGAACGTCTTGATGCGCTTGTGACGATTTGATGTTTCTCATAACTCTATGCCTTTGTTCTTCAGAATGTATGAAGTCGTCCGGTTGATGTGCTTCCTCCGGATACCAGTCGGGAGAGATTGCCCTCCCTTGGTCTTTTATGATCATATTATGTAATATGATGCATGTATACATCATATTCCTTATTTTTTTTTCTTTATTATACGGTCGTGCGGGATTGGCTAATATAACTCATTTATTCTTTAGAACGCCAAATACCCGTTTCACATCTTTTCTTGCCGCTCTTGCATTCACTTATACCGTAATCACTTGTGTTCATCGTCAGCCACATTTGAAATCGTATTAGCAAATGTTGCCCATTGTGGATATAAATCTTCAACGTCTGGGAGCATTATTGCTTCGAAATTCATAACCATAATAAGTTTTGTTTTAGTTGTATGAGATTAAGTTTAATTTTGTAAAGAATGAGGAGTAGAGAGTATAATGTGAAGTTGTGTTTAAAAATGTTGAGTTTTAAAGTGCATTTATAGGTAAATAAAATAATGAGTTAACTACATTTTTGGTCCTTGTGGTTTGTTGGGTATTTGATTTTTTATCTAATTTTTTAAAAAGTTTCGGATTCAGTCCAAAAATGATACTTTCGTTCCACTTTCAGTCTTTTGATAACGACGTTAGTTCCGTTAGTTAAGTCTAGTCGTCAAGTGGCAACGTTAGTCCTTTATACTAACGGTTTTTTGCAATGTTAGTCCTTTATACCAACGATCGTTTGCAACATTTGCCACATTATTATTCCAACAATCATTTGCAACATTAGCCCTTAATACCAACGATTGTTTGCAACGTTAGTCCTCTTATATACGTTTTTTTTTTTATGTTTTTATATACACTTTTATACATGTTTTTATACGCACATTTTTATACATGCTTTTATAAATAGTTTTATACATGTTTTTATATACTTCTTTATAAACATCTTAATTTACGTTTTTATATACGTTTTTATACACGTTTTTATACACATTTTTCTACACGTTTTTATGCATGTTTTTATACACATTTTTATACGAAGTTTTTATACACGTTTCTATACACGTTTTTATACACGTTTTTATATACGTTTTTATACATATTATTACACACGTTTTTATACGCATTTTTATACACGTTTTTATAACTAGTTTTATGCACGTTTTTATACGTGGTTTTATACACATTTTTATACATGTTTGTATATACGTTTTTACACACGTTTTTATACATATTTTTATACGCGGTTTTATACATGTTTTTATACACGTTTTCATAAGCGGTTTTACACATGTTTTAATACATTTTTTATATATGTTTTTATACACATTTTTACACATGTTTTAATACACGTTTTTCGATTTTACACACGTTTTTATACGTGTTTTTACACGCGTTTTTATACAAGTGTATAAAAACGTGTATAAACCCGCATGTAAAACGTGTATAAAAACCGCATATAAAAACGTGTATAGAAACATGTATAAAAACGCGTATAAAAACATGTATAAAAATGATGCGTGGGTTTTGCAACCTATGCACTTAGGTTTTACCTCTCAAGGGATCTTGAGAAGCTTACAACCCCCACCAGGCAGTGTACCTGACCGATGTAGTATAGTGAAGTGGCAAGTACCGGGGGATTGATCGTTCTCTCGGGGAATAGTGTCGTTAGGCTTGAAAAGCTACTCTAATTAGGTCTAAGGGTTGAGGGATGATTCTTTTTGTATTTTTATATTTTATTAAAGCAAGTAAAAACTCGGTTTTGGAAGGAGTGGGCGGAATTAGTTGCTAGCCAACTAACCCAAATATCTACTTTTGGAAATAAAATTAAATAACAAGAAAATTAAAGGTTGTGAAACTTATATATGAGAAATATGTATTTACTTAGATTTCCTTACTCCCTGGCTATCTTTTATATGTTAATTGGTTTGTTGTGATTATGTGGATGACGGGTTGTATTCCTTTAAACCATTCGTAGGGCCGTGTACGATCTTCCCTAACTCTATAAGCTCCTACTTCACTCCTATGTCGAGCCGATTTAAGCTCCTAACATGGGATCATTAGAATTCGCTCATGCATTAAATACAACCAAATAATCGTAGTACACATCCGATTCATATTTCTTAAGACGTTCAAGCAAGTTCCCGTATAGGAGGTTAGCCAGTTTTCTTAAGCCTAACATCGACTTCACCCAACCACAATAATCACAAGCAAACCAACAACATATAATCAATAGCTAGGTTTCATTAGATCTAAGCAAACACAATAAAGACCTAGCCTAGCATGTTAATTGAAAGAAAAGCGTAAGATATAATCAAACAACACATAGACATATTGATTGATTTGGAAGAAGACTTATCTTTAATTAAACATCAAGGTTTCAAGGGTGAAAAACCCTAACAAATACTGTGGAATACGAGCTAGGGTTTTTCCCAAAAGTTGCACACCAATGAATGAAAATTAGAAAGTATATATAGATTTTACAAGCTGACGGCGTCACGTTATAGAGTGTGACGCCGTCACCTCGCCGCCAAACTATAACTCGGATTGCTCAGATCCACTTCTGACGCCGTCCCCTTATAATTCTTCCAGGCCGTCTCCCTTTACCACATAACGTGACGGCCTAGGCGTCACAAAGCGTGACGCTGTCACAAAAATTCTCTGGGGCGTCTCGTGTTAGAAAAAATATCACTCACTACCTGTCATAGCAAATAGATTACCATAGGCTTGGGCAAGGATCAAAATCCTCTTCCACTAGGCGTAAGCACCTAAGATAAACTATCAAAGAGGGTTTTACATAGGGTTGTAACGTTAGGTGTAGGGATATGATAACACGGTTTGGTTGGAATAAAGGGTATTTTAGTGGTGGCGAGCTAATTATCTTGATCAAATACATGCACAAGGTGGCGTTGCTAAGCCAAGATTCGACTCGACTTAAGCTAAAAATAAAATAACAAAAACATAAATAAAGATAAAATGAAACGGGATGGTAGTCCGTATGTTTTTTCTACTTTTCTTTTTCCAATTTTTTTTTCATACACTCTTGCCCTACCATCCAAAATAATACATCATAGGGGCCTCGGTTCTCCCCTTACACTTTAACTTTTACATACTTTACAATTAACTATTCTAATGACTCGAATTAAGATAATTGAAAAACTTGGAGTACTTTAAAATATTAACGCACATATGGGGGTAATAATTGACTTCTTCCCCATTACTCCATTACATTAGTACTTTACCCATGAGTCCCAATCGTCCCAAAACAATATGTACAAGGATATGACTCGAATTAGCAACCATGTAAGTAATAAGACAATTAATTAACTAAGGATTTAACAAATGTTTTCACAATAATGCACTAAAGATGAGTGCATACAACGTAGGCTAAGGCGATTTGGGTGTACATTTTGGTGGATTATAAACAAATTCTTCCTTTAAGTAAGATGCTTAAAGTTAGAAACGAAAAGATAGGCTCGGAGGGGTGTACTAGGGGTATCGTGTACTAAAAATGAGTACAACGCTAAGGTGTGGGAGAATTACCTGACTAATGAAGTCAATGTAATTATAATACGGGTATAAAACATGGGTTATCCTAATGCCTCTTATCATGTAGTAAATCTAACTACACAAATGTAGTCTCACTTGTGGATTTGGGATGGTCCTAACGCAAGTTCTAGAATCTATAAGCTACCGGTACACACACAAGCATAAAAAATGAATGCTTTTCCTAACAATTCTAGGGGTGAACCTTACATATTTGGGGGGAAATTTTTTTTTTTGAGTGGTACGGTTTTTTGTGCTAGTAATACAATTCCCTATCCATGAGACGCTTATTATTCCTAAAGTATCATTTCTAAATGTTGTAAAAAAATTTAAATTTGTGCTAAAATTGCCCTAACCAATGTTTCTCTCAGTTTTATTACACAAATACCATTAGACAAAACAAAAATCAAGCGTAAAAGCATTTTCTAAGGCGCTTTCATTTACCCCCTTACACTGAAACCGAACATTGTCCCCAATATTCATATAAAAGATGTAAAAGTAATGAAAATGAAAGATGAAACAAATACTCCCCTGATTCTTGATGTGGATCGTGTGGTAACATGGTTAGATCTTCTTCCAAGATGATGTAAAAGCTCCAAGCTCAAAGCGACTCCAAAAGCTTGATGTCATGAACTTGATTCCATGTTCACCTTCTTGTCCAAAATAACCTGTTAAACCTGAGAAAACAAAATAGGAAAACCTCGTGTAAAATCGGCGGCAAAATCTATATAAGGATATAATGCTTGTGGAATGAAAATTTTGCAGATTCCTGGAATTAGAGGTGTAGTAATTTTTATAATCCGGCAGAAAAACTAAATTTTAAAACGTTTTCTGAAATTCAAAGGCTGACGCCGTCAGCTTTTTAAGGCTGACGCCGTCAGCATTGATCTGACAGAATTCTTATGTTTAGTTTCTGGAAAAACAAATACCTTAACTCCTGGAATCCTGTAAAATTTCATCATGACTCGATACAAGCATTTGACTCTAACAAATACTAATATGCATGTTTATTTTATATCATTACAATTCGTGTTCCAATTCGTTCTTATAAACAAATTTAGATTTCCCTTACACTTATCTTTTGCAAAATACCTTTATATGTAGTTAAGACGATGTTAAAAACAAAATAAAGCATTTTCACAATTTTTAATTTGAGACATGAATCAATAACAAGAAAAATAAAACATGCATACGGAAACAAATAAATTCAAACAAACAAACACACAAAGCAAATAAAGCTTGGGTTGCCTCCCAAGAAGCGCTTTTCTTTATTAACGAGTCTTGTAGCTAGACTCAAAGTCACTCTACCCTATGTAGGTGAGTTCCGCATCGAGGACATCCTTAGGGTTGATTTTGGTTGGAAGTGTCCTATTGGTGCGTTTGGTGAAATATGATCTCTCAAACTTCTCTCCATCCGGATCATATAGAGTCATCTTTATGTGCCATGATCCATCTCCTTCCTTAGGTGGTTTTTCCCAATTCCATTTATGTTTATCACCTTCGCTTTTCCATTTATTCATGGCTAGGTTAATCGGCAAAACTCCTAGGAAGTCAGTCATTTTTCTAAAGACTAGTGGATCTTCAAAAGGGTCTAACTCGGTGTCCCTAGCCAAAAGTTGTTCTACCGTTTGCGTTCGGTTTACAAATTCGTCTTCTAGGTAGAATGGGCGTTGGGGTCCTATGAAGTCTCCTTCTAGCCATGGTCCGTATCTAGAGAGCCTCCTATTAACATTGGTTGATTCCTCAAGGGTGTCATAGGCATGTTTCTTAACATCATATACCGACCAAGTTTCTCCTTCTCCTACCGCTATCTTAGNGTTCGGTTTACAAATTCGTCTTCTAGGTAGAATGGGCGTTGGGGTCCTATGAAGTCTCCTTCTAGCCATGGTCCGTATCTAGAGAGCCTCCTATTAACATTGGTTGATTCCTCAAGGGTGTCATAGGCATGTTTCTTAACATCATATACCGACCAAGTTTCTCCTTCTCCTACCGCTATCTTAGATTCCTTACAATCAATCATAGCACTCACGGTGGCTAGAAATCCTCTTCCTATTAACAAAGGGCATGTAGGGTCGATAACCATGTCGAGGACGTGGAAATCGGCTAGAATTGTCAATTTTCCTATGTGAACTACCACGTCCTTTACTACTCCTACCGGGTATGCTACACTTCCATCCGCTAAACCTATTATCACCTCGGTTTCTTCTAGCTTTCCTAGTTTGAGGGCGGTGTAGAGAGGTAGAGGGAGTAAGTTAAGGCTTGATCCAAGATCGGCTAGTGTGTTATAAGCTTCCGAATTACCGATCTTGCATGGTAAGACAAATAAGCCCGGGTCGTCTAATTTCTTAGGTAGCTTGTTTCGAACGAAGGCGGTCCCCTTGTCGCCTAATTTGAGCTTCTTCTCATATTTTTCTAAGAGGGCGTTATAGTACGGAGCTCGTGCTAAAACATCAATAACCGGACGTTCGAGGCGGAGTTCCTCGAATTCTTCGTCAAGGTTTTGAATGGGTGGTGTTTCAACTATGTTGTTGACCAATTTAGTGTTGGATATCTTATTCTCATGGTCTTTTTGAGGGATTTGGGTTTGTTTGAAACACGTGCTCATGGAATTGACCGAGTAGTATTGTGGGCAAGAACTAGGAGACGAAACCGAAGAAATGGAGTTAACATTCAGTTTCGGGTTCTTGACCGTGTCGCTTGGGAGGGCTCCCATCTCTCGGTCATTGAAAATTTTCAACAAGGTGTCGATTTTATTGGTCATCTCGCTTTGCTTTTGTTTGAAATCGGATTCAAACTTGGATATACGAGCTTCTTGAGATGCCATAAATTTCGACATCAATCCTTCAAA
>LBNU01031743.1:52409-81290 GCA_014162995.1 Artemisia annua
TGTTGAAAGGCTAAGCTTTAGCTGCTCAAACACATGGGTCTCAAAGTCATTCATGTAAAGTTCAAGCCTAAAGTGTTCCCGCCTATATCTTCAGGGACTAAAGTTGTATCAAGTTAAAGATTATAAGGGGCATCTTTGTAACTTAGATTGAGATGAGTATTTATACTCATCTTCTTCTCATTAGGTCATTATCTTCTGTGTGTTTTGTATCTCTTCTCTCTCGTTGTTTCAGAGTTGAGAGAAACCCTAGTTTTTTCTTTGTAATTCGTTTTCTCTTTCTGTTTGTAATACTTTGCTATTTCTTTAGCATCATTGTTATAATAAAAGTGAGCCAAGGGGAGGTTGGCTGGGTTCACTCTTAGAACTGTTTTGTGGTTAAATTTGGCTTTGGTTTATAGTTTTCTACAAAATAGTGGATATATATAGTAGGGTAAGGATCCAGTGAGAAGAAATCTTAAAGTGAGAAGAATGAGAAATAACTATAACCACATATTTGAGATGCATCGACTTGAATTAGATACATCTCTATTCATTTAAATGCATCCCACTTAGTTTCGAAAGTGATTTTGAAGTGAAAACGATGCATAGTAGTACTAACAACAAATTTGGCCCGCAGATGACGAAAAATACATAGGTTCGTCTAACTTGATGAAATGCGTCTAATATATGTATATGCATCTAATTTTTAGCTAGAAAATATATTATGGTGCATCTAAAAGATTAGGGATGCATCTAATTTAAGTCGACGCATCTTTAATGTTTATTTATAGGTATTTCTCATCTTTCTCATTTTAAGGTTTCTTCTCATTTGATCCTAAGTCATATATAGTAAGCCAAAAGATCTGTGTATAACCAATTTTTAACATAGAACCAATAAAGCAATCTTAGCCACTCATTTGTTTTATCAAAATAAACTTTCACCATTTTTTTTAAATTAAATATCTCGCAAACCGTAAATTGTTACGCGAAAAAGAAAATAGCATCGCGACGAGAATTAAATTATCTTTCTATAGACATGCATTGTTATATACTTTTGACGAACTTTTTTTTTAACAAACTTTTTATTTTTTCAAATTTTCGCCTAGAAAAATCATATATAATTTGTAAAAATCATATGTGATTCGTTAAAATCAAATCATATGTGATTTTTACGAATCATATATAATTTTTACAAATCATATATGATTCGTAAGAATCATATGTGATTCGTAAGAATCATATGTGATTTGTAAAAATCAAATCATATGTGATTTTTACGAATCATATATGATTTTTCTGGGCGAAAATTAAAAAAAAAAAGGTTCGTCAGAAAAAAAAAATTCGTTGAAAGTATATAACAATGCATGTCTATGGAAAGATGATTTAATTCTCGTCGCGATGATTTTTTTTATTATTTTTTATTTATTTTTTATTTTTTTTTTGTAGCTTGAAGATTTACGGTATGCAAGATATGTTGTTTTTTAAAAAAAGTGAAAAATAAAAATGGGTGGCTATGATTGGTTCATTGGTTCTATGGCAAATATGAGTTTTATATTGATCTCATCTCAATAATACAAATGTGCAGATATAAGAAAAGACATTAGGTACACAACACCATCAAGATCATATTGTTGAACAAGGAAGTCTATTTTACTATCTTTGATTTGGGAGTTATTTTAGTGGGTGATTATAAGTTTGTGCCAAATTTTTTTGCGGTTTGACATATAAAAGCACGTTCAAACTCTTTTCGTGACAAAGCATTGTAATAATCATTTTAGCTTCATTGTTTACACAAAGTTGTTTCTTTTCATCGGAGTTACTTCTAAACGTGTNTTAAGTCGACGCATCTTTAATGTGTATTTATAGGTATTTCTCATCTTTCTCATTTTAAGGTTTCTTCTCATTTGATCCTAAGTCATATATAGTAAGCCAAAAGATCTGTGTATAACCAATTTTTAACATAGAACCAATAAAGCAATCTTAGCCACTCATTTGTTTTATCAAAATAAACTTTCACCATTTTTTTAAAATTAAATATCTCGCAAACCGTAAATTGTTACGCGAAAAAGAAAATAGCATCGCGACGAGAATTAAATTATCTTTCTATAGACATGCATTGTTATATACTTTTGACGAACTTTTTTTTCAACGAACTTTTTATTTTTTCAAATTTTCGCCTAGAAAAATCATATATAATTTGTAAAAATCATATGTGATTCGTTAAAATCAAATCTATGTGATTTTTACGAATCATATATAATTTTTACAAGTGATTCGTAAGAATCATATGTGATTTGTAAAAATCAAATCATATGTGATTTTTACGAATCATATATGATTTTTCTGGGCGAAAATTAAAAAAAAAAAAGGTTCGTCAGAAAAAAAAAATTTGTTGAAAGTATATAACAATGCATGTCTATGGAAAGATGATTTAATTCTCGTCGCGATGATTTTTTTTTATTTTTTATTTTTTATTTATTTTTTATTTTTTTTGTCGTAGCTTGAAGATTTACGGTTTGCAAGATATTTCACTTTTAAAAAAAAGTGAAAAATAAAAATGGGTGGCTATGATTGGTTCATTGGTTCTATGGCAAATATGAGTTTTATATTGATCTCATCTCAATAATACAAATGTGCAGATATAAGAAAAGACATTAGGTACACAACACCATCAAGATCATATTGTTGAACAAGGAAGTCTATTTTACTATCTTTGATTTGGGAGTTATTTTAGTGGGTGATTATAAGTTTGTGCCAAATTTTTTTGCGGTTTGACATATAAAAGCACGTTCAAACTCTTTTCGTGACAAAGCATTGTAATAATCATTTTAGCTTCATTGTTTACACAAAGTTGTTTCTTTTCATCGGAGTTACTTCTAAACGTGTTTTCTAATTATTAATTGTGTTTCTGAGTCTAGCGTTGTAAAAAGAAAGTCACCACTTATAATCGCCACCTACAAGTCAACATCCTTAGTTTGAACTTATGTCTTAAAACGAGTTTTCCAAAAGCAAAACCCTTCAGGTTCAAGTAATGGTGGTCGTTGGATATAGCACCCTTCTCCATAGTTCTCTTGAGCCGTGGATCTTACTCTACTTTTTAAAACAAGTTTAGGTTTTTGAATGTTTGTAAAAAGCAGTTTTTGATATAAAGGTTTTTAAGTTTGAAAACTTAAGTATTCCGCTATTATAGTAATTTTAGAATCATAGAGGGGGAATACGTTTTATTTATTATTTATTTATTTTTTTAAGTTCAAGTATATTAAGAGCCAAGATTACAAGAAACTCTGTATATACAAATAAGAAAATATGTATCAAAGTAAAGTAATGAAAAAGTTAAGGAAAGAGAGAACAAACACAATAATTTATACTGGTTCGGGATGAGGGGTTTAGATTATCCGTACATCCAATTTCGAATCCACGACACCTATACTATTTACTAATAACAAAATATTGTGGTTGATAAACCGTACACCTTTGCTTTCACCTATCTACTCCTAGACCCAATCTAGCGCCTAACATAGTCCAATCCTAGAACTACCAACAAAGACCTCGCAAATTCTAATCACTATTACAAAAACTTCCACCTTAGGAAGTACCAAACCCCAATGCTTGACCACACCCAGTACGAGACTATACACCCTTGCTTCTCTACACCCTGGAGTAAGACTTTACAAACCTGTTTCTCCGCACGGAGTTAGACTTGATACTTAGTAACAAATAAATATAAGAGTTTAAGTATTGTATTACAAGACTAAAAGAATACGAGAAGAAGATAGAAGAAGAAGAGGCTCTAGACAACAAACAAAAGTGGATTAGGTTCTTGTAAGTTCGTTCTCCTGCAAAGAAGTTTCCTTTCAATAATGATAGAAAGATGTTGAGACACAAGAAGTTATGAAATACTTAGAGAGATATAAGAGAAAATTAAGAGGGGAGAAATGTTTGGCAAGTGGTGAAGTTCAACATGGCAAGAGGAATGATATTTATACACAGTCCGGTGCGCTGGCCTAGCATGCTAGCGCATTGGGGCTGTTTTATTCTCTTGGTTATTTCTAGTCGTTGCCTCTTGCTAAACCGCCATGCAACTTCAGCTTTAGGCTCGCTAATGGAATTTCCAAGCCCGAAGATGTGTTTAGGTAGAGACCAAACTCATTAGCAAAAAGATTAAGGAAGGTAAAGAGGGCTTTGGTTAGAGATAAGAGGGAAGCACATGTTTAACCAGGAGATCAAGCCTTGTAAAGAGGGAAAAGAGGCACCAAGCACTTGTACAAGAGACATTGTGACGCAATTAGGATTTTGGTTTGAAATTCAAAATTCAAAATTCAAATCAAAATGATTCAAATATTAATCTTTTAATTTTAATATTTAACTTATAAGGGAAAAGGATAAAAAAAATGCATCGAACTTGACACTTTTTACCATTGTGTGTAGCCAACTAATTTTTTTTCATTGTAACACAAAACTTGACATTTTTTGTTACTGTATGCATCGAAGTTGACACTTTTTACCATTTTGTAAGCTAAACGTCGCATCGTTAGTCCTTTACACTAACAGTCGTTAGTAAATAACTTAAAATTCCGTTTTCTTACCTTTTTGTCTGATTTTACACGTTTTCGTCCGTTTTCGTCTTGTTTTTTATGTTCACATATGTTTTTACACGTTTTCATCCGTTTTCATTCGTTTTATACGTTTTCATTCGTTTTTACACGTTTTCGTCTGTTTTCTTACATTCCCATCTGTTTTTATACATTTTCATCTGCTTTTACACGTTTTCTTCCGTTTTCTTACGTTTTCGTCTGTTTTTATACGTTTTCGTTAGTTTTGCACAATTTCTTACATTTTCGTCGGTTTTTACACGTTTTCGTCCGGTTTTTTATGTTTTCGTTCATTTTTTCACGATTGCTTACGTTTTCGTCTGTTTATAGACGTTTTCGTCTGTTTTTACATGCTTTCATTCGTTTTTATACGTTTTCACCCGCTTTTATCCAATGGTTCGGGATGAGGGGTTTAGATTATCCGTGCATCCAATTTCGAATCCACGACATCTATACTATTTACTAATAACAAAATATTGTGGTTGATAAACCGTACACCTTTGCTTTCACCTATCTACTCCTAGACCCAATCTAGCGCCTAACATAGTCCAATCCTAGAACTACCAACAAAGACCTCGCGAATTCTAATCACTATTACAAAAACTTCCACCTTAGGAAGTACCAAACCCCAATGCTTGACCACACCCAGTACGAGACTATACACCCTTGCTTCTCTACACCCTGGAGTAAGACTTTACACACCTGTTTCTCCGCACGGAGTTAGACTTGATACTTAGTTACAAATAAATATAAGAGTTTAAGTATTGTATTACAAGACTAAAAGAATACGAGAAGAAGATAGAAGAAGAAGAGGCTCTAGACAACAAACAAAAGTGGATTAGGTTCTTGTAAGTTCGTTCTCTTGCAAAGAAGTTTCCTTTCAATAATGATAGAAAGAGGTTGAGACACAAGAAGTTATGAAATACTTAGAGAGATATAAGAGAAAATTAAGAGGGGAGAAATGTTTGGCAAGTGGTGAAGTTCAACATGGCAAGAGGAATGATATTTATAGGTAACAGCACAAAGACAGAGTCCGGTGCGCTGGCCTAGCATGCTAGCGCATTGGGGCTGTTTTATTCTCTTGGTTATTTCTAGTCGTTGCCTCTTGCTAAACCGCCATGCAACTTCAGCTTTAGGCTCGCTAATGGAATTTCCAAGCCCGAAGATGTGTTTAGGTAGAGACCAAACTCATTAGCAAAAAGATTAAGGAAAGTAAAGAGGGCTTTGGTTAGAGATAAGAGGGAAGCACATGTTTAACCAGGAGATCAAGCCTTGTAAAGAGGGAAAAGAGGCACCAAGCACTTGTACAAGAGACATTGTGACGCAATTAGGATTTTGGTTTGAAATTCAAAATTCAAAATTCAAATCAAAATGATGCAAATATTAATCTTTTAATTTTAATATTTAACTTATAAGGGAAAATGATAAAAAAAATGCATCGAACTTGACACTTTTTACCATTGTGTGTAGCCAACTATTTTTTTTTCATTGTAACACAAAACTTGACATTTTTTGTTACTCTATGCATCGAAGTTGACACTTTTTACCATTTTGTAAGCTAAACGTCGCATCGTTAGTCCTTTACACTAACAGTCGTTAGTAAATAACTTAAAATTCCGTTTTCTTACGTTTTTGTCTGATTTTACACGTTTTCGTCCGTTTTCGTCTTGTTTTTTATGTTCACATATGTTTTTACACGTTTTCATCCGTTTTCATTCGTTTTATACGTTTTCATTCGTTTTTACACGTTTTCGTCTGTTTTCTTACATTCCCATCTGTTTTTATACATTTTCATCTGCTTTTACACGTTTTCTTCCGTTTTCTTACGTTTTCATCTGTTTTAATACGTTTTCGTTAGTTTTGCACAATTTCATACATTTTCGTCGGTTTTTACACGTTTTCGTCCGGTTTTTTACGTTTTCGTTCATTTTTTCACGATTGCTTACGTTTTCGTCTGTTTATAGACGTTTTCGTCTGTTTTTACATGCTTTCGTTCGTTTTTATACGTTTTCACCCGCTTTTATCTGTTTTTATACGTATTCGTTAGTTTTTGCATGTCTTCATCCGTTTTATACAAATAAAAACATGAACGGACACATAACAGATGAAAACGTGTAAAAACGGACGAAAATGTTCAAAAACGAATGAAAACTTATAAAAATGAGCGAAAGCGTATAAAAACGGACAAAAACGTAATAAAACGGACGAAAACGTATAAAACAGACGAAAACGTGTAAAAACGGACGAAAACGTATAATAGCGGATGAAAACGTAAGAAAACGGACAAAATGTGTAAAACGGACGAAAACATGTAAAAACAAACAAAAACGTATAAAATTGAATGAAAATGTAAGAATACAAACGAAAACGTGCAGAAACTGACGAAAACGTAAAAAAAAGGTCGAAAGTGGACAAAAATATGTAAAAACTGACGAAAATGTGTAAAAACGGACGAAAACGTATAATAACAGATGAAAACGTAAGAAAACAGACAAAATGTGTAAAACAGATGAAAACGTGTAAAAACAAACAAAAAACTTATAAAATTGAATGAAAATGTAAGAATACGGACAAAAACGTGCAGAAACAGACGAAAACGTAAAAAAAAGACGAAAATATGTAATAACAGACGAAAATGTGTAAAATTGGACAAAAACGTGAGAAAACGGATGAAAACGAATAAAAACATAAGAAAACGGAATTTTAAATTATTTACTAACGACTGTTAGTGTAAAGGACTAACGATGCGACGTTTAGCTGACAAAATGGTAAAAAGTGTCAAGTTTGATGCATAAAATAACAAAAAATGTCAAGTTTTGTGTTACAATGAAAAAAAAAATTAGTTGGCTACACACAATGGTAAAAAGTGTCAAGTTCGATGCATTTTTTTTTTATCATTTTCCCTAACTTATAATTAAGTACATTGATTAAAATAAGTTAAATACTTTATTTAGGAGTAAACCATTAACCATAAGAGGAAAGTGCTTAAACTAAATATACTTACATGAGCTTAACTGATTTTTTCAAAAGGGAGTAAACCCATTTAGCAATTATTTGTTCCAGGTCATAGCATCTCGGATAGTATTCTTTCACTCAAGAGTTGATGCATAACTATTACTTGGATAGAGGCCCTCCTAGATGTGCTTTTAAAATTGATATCCAAAAGGCGTAATACATGGTTAGTTGGAGATTTTTGGAAAATATTATAGTGGGAGTTGGTTATCATTCGACCTTTATTTAATGGGTTATGGCATGTGTCACAAGCACTTCATTCTCCATCAACGTTAACAGTAATTTACATGGGTATTTCAAAGGAAAGTATGGTCTTCGTCAAGGAGATCCTATGTCTCCCTATTTATTCACGTTGGTTATAGAAATTCTAACACTTATTTTGAAGCATAGAGACTGGGAAGATGATGGCTTTGTATATCATAATCGATGTAGCAAACTGAAAATTATCAATATTTGTATTGCATATGATCTTATTTTGTTTGCGGATGGTGATGTTAATTCGGTTAAAGTCATTATGGAGGCTCTTGAGGAGTTTAAAGGTGTGTCGGGGTTAGTTCCAAGTATCCCTAAAAGCATGATCTATGTAATGTTCGTGATCATGTGAGAACTCTATTCTTCAACTCATGCCGTTTGAAGAAGGTATTCTTACCATTAATTGTTTAGGTGTTTCACTTATCTCTTCTCGGCATCTTTACAAAGATTGCAAGATTCTTGTTGAAAGAGTTCGTAAGAGAATAGGAGATTGGAAGAATAAGTTACTTTCTTTTGCGGGGAGGCTTCAACCTGTTATTCATGTTTTATCTTCTAATCCATTTTTATTCTTCCTGTTGGTATTATGAATGACATCGAACAACTGATGTGTGGTTTCTTGTGGGGCCAAGGCGACATGAAGCGTGATAAGGTTAAAGTTTCTTCGGATGATGTTTGTCTTCATAAATCCAAAGGTGGTCTAGGTATTCATAGATTGGAGAATTTAATGTAGCGTTGATGTCTCCACACGTATGGAAAATTTTAAATCACAAGGAACCATTGTTGGTAAAATGGATGCATGCTTATAACCTGAAAACTAGGAGTTTTTGGGACGTGAAAATGGTATCTAATGTGAGTTGGGGATGCAGAAACTGCTTGAAATCCGTAACATCATTCGTCCTCACTTTTGGCATGTGAGTTGGGCATGTGCTCAGTGACAAGATGTTATACTTAGATTATTTTGTGTTAAAATCTATCCAGAGACGTTGGAAACTAAATTGACCGAAAAATATTAATAATGTATCATTGTTAATTAAGTTTATTTGGTTAATTGTGAAATGCTCAAATAGAATGTACAATTTTGCTGTAATTTTGCCGTATGGGTGCTGCAACACCTTATGTATCATCAAACATATCACGTTTCTATTTCTTCCAATAAGTTCAATTGGGACAGAATCTTGCATCGCCTCTTAGCGTGTCCGTAAGAGTATATTGGACTCACCATGCTTCAACTTTATGATTCTTCGTCTAGAAATAGAGGATATCTGGTTCCACATAAGTTTTGAAAACATTGACATAAATCTTCACGCTCAGATGGAATCATATGCCAATAAGTTTAAACTCAAAAATATATTGAACCTGGTCATGTATAAGGGATTGATGATGAATGAGAATAATACCCTCTTAACCGGGTCCTCAGTATCTTTTTTTTTTAGACCTTTGCCCCTTTATGTGAAAAGAAAACAACAATCCCTATGTAGACTCGATAACAACCAAGTTCAAGCCTTTTTCCTCATGTGCCCATAGTCATGGATCAAGCACTTCCGTCAACTCATTTTAAAATCTTCAACTCATTTCAATACATATACCCATCACTATGCCATGTTTATTCATCAAATACATCGGTCAAGTAACTACAAAGCACTACAAATTAATAAGGGAAAAGGTCAAGTGTCCCTAAGAGATTCTCTAAACACTTCACTAGGATGTTATATATTTACGATATCCTACTGAAGTGTTTGGGGGAACTCCAAGTGGCACTTGACACCAGCGAGAACTAGGGGTGATCTTACATGTTACACTTAAATACGTCAATTGTACCTAGGAGATCCTCTAAACACTTCACTGGGATGTTATTTTTTACATTTTCCTACTGAAGTGTTTGGGGGAACTCCAAGTGGCACTGTGGCACTTGACACTTGCGAACTATGGGTCTTGTACGTTACACCCAATTACGTCACGTGTCCCTCAGAGATCCTCCGAACACTTCAATGGGATATTAAATTTGCTATATCCCACTGAAGTGTTTGGGGGAACTCCAAGTGCCACTTAACACTTGCAAACTAGAAGCCTCACACTCTGCCTATAAAATGATGCAAGTGATAATAAGTACTGCAAAAGTATTAGACATTGTGGCAGACCGGCAGTCCTTGCTCAACAGAACAATGGCTAAATACACAACATTCATATATTCTTAGTATTTGCGCACCTGCAAAAATAGCGATAATAGTATTTGCCGCCACTTCGCGCGTATGGCTAGTTTAAGAATTTTCAAATCCAAGGTCAAAAATCCCCATCGATTGGCAGCTTGGTCATTTTTGGAATTATCCCATAATAATATATTGATTTTATGTGAATCATTTTTGAGGAGACAGTTTTGGCATTTGATGGTTTCACAATAGGTCATTACCGATAGCCATGGACGGAACTATGACCAAATATGACCGGATGCACAAATTTTTTTGAATAGTACTCCGTAATGTAATAAAGTTAAAAGGTGAATATCCATTTATGACCAAATATAATAAAAACACATTTTAATTGACCGGATGCATTTAAGATGTATTTAGGAAAATTTGATGTTTTTTTAAATATTAACCTTATATCGAAAAAATCCATGAGGTTTCACGGAAACCCGCAGGCACCCCTGGTTCAGTCCCTGCCGACAACTCCTCAATTAATATATTTTATAAGATCTACTCAGTGACACATTTGATGTCACTAATTTAAGGACAAGTTTCAAGCACCGAACCTGTTGGATATATGAGATGTTTACATTCACTATAAATTGCTTAGAAAAATTCTTTTGACAAAATGTAAATCCCACTCAAAATATTCTTTATTAAAAACTTGATAATCGCTTTATTTTCTTGGGTAGCTTACTTGTACATTTTGCAACACCATTTTGTGTTGTTTTTATAGACCAATTTTGCATGGCAATATTACAATGTGAAAGACTAGAAACCATCAAGATAGCCTTAGAATTATTATCCGTCACTACAACATGCATTTACCACATGTCTAGTTAAAAAAAAAAAAAAAAAAAAAAAAAAAAAGAAAAAAAAAAAAGTCAACTAACATGTGTATGCATGTTGTAGTGACGGATAATAATTCTAAGGCTATCTTTGATGGTTTCTAGTCTTTCACATGTTAATATTGCCATGCAAAATTGGTCTATAAAAACAACACAAAATGGTGTTGCAAAATGTACAAGTAAGCTACCCAAGAAATAAAGCGATTATCAAGTTTTTAATAAGAATATTTTGGTGGGATTTACATTTTGTCAAAAGAATTTTTCTAAGCATTTATAGTGAGTGTAAACATCTCATATAGTCCAACAGGTTCGGTGCTTGAAACTTGTCCTTAAATTAGTGACATCAAATGTGTCACTGAGTAGATCTTATAAAATATATTAATTGAGGAGTTGGTCGGCAGGGACTGAACCAGGGGTGCCCGCGGGTTTCCGTGAAACCTCATGGATTTTTCGATATAGGGTTAATATTTAAAAAACATCATTTTTCCTAATACATCTTAAATGCATCCGGTCAATTAAAATGTGTTTTATTAATTTTGGTCATAAATGGATATTCACCTTTTAACTTTATTATATTACGGAGTAAACTATTCAAAAAAATTTGTGCATCCGTCATATTTGGTCATAGTACCGTCATGGCTATCGTAATGACTATTGTGAAACCATCAAATGCCAAAACTGTTCCCTCAAAAATGATTCACATAAAATCAATATAGTTTTATGGGATAATTCCAAAAATGACCAAGCTGCAATCGATGGAGGATTTTTGACTTTGGATTTGAAAGTTCTTAAACTAGCCATACGCGCGAAGTGGCGGCCAAATAACTATTATCGCTATTTTTGCAGGTGCGCAAATACTAAGAATAATATGAATGTTGTGTTTTTAGCATTGTTCTGTTGAGCAAGGACTGCCGGTCTGCCACCAATGTCTAATACTTTTGCAGTACTTATTATCACTTGCATCATTTTATAGGCAGAGTGTGAGGCTTCTAGTTTGCAAGTGTTAAGGCACTTGGAGTTCCCCCAAACACTTCAGTGGGAAATAGCAAATTTAATATCCCATTAAGTGGTTCGGGGATCTCTGAGGGACACGTGACGTAATTGGGTGTAACGTACAAGACCTATAGTTCGCAAGTGTCAAGTGCCACAGTGCCACTTGGAGTTCCCCAAACACTTCAGTAGGAAAATGTAATAAATAACATCCCAGTGAAGTGTTTAGAGGAATCTCCTAGGTAACATTGACGTATTTATGTGTAACATGTAAGATCACCCTAGTTCTCGCTGGTGTCAAGTGCCACTTGGAGTTCCCCCAAACACTTCAGTAGGATATCGTAAATATATAGACTCCTAGTGAAGTGTTTAGAGAATCCTCTTAGGGACACTTGACCTTTTCCCTTATTAATTTGTAGGTGCTTTGTAGTTACTTGACCGATGTATTTGATGAATAAACATGGCATAGTGATGGTATACATGTATTGAAATGATTGAAGATTTTAAATGAGTTGACGGAAGTGCTTGATCCATGATATGGGCACATGAGGAAAAAGCTTGAACTTGGTTTGTTATCGAGTCTACATAGGGATTGTTGTTTTCTTTTCACATAAAGGGGCCAAAGGTCTAAAAAAAAAAAAAAAGATACGAGGACCCGGTTAAGAGGGTATTATTCTCATTCAATGCATCAATCCCTTATACATGACAGGTTCAATATATTTTTGAGTTTAACTTATTGGGCATATGATTCCTTTTTCTGTTTTATTTTTAGAGTTCAGAAAGTGTAGCATATTAGTTCACAGCTTCCAATTACTTGACCAGATATGGGTAAGGATGACACCTTAGTGTGCCTACTCATTTACAATATCCTACTTTTAGAGTAGTTCCAAGGCTTTACCTATTGTCTTTATCATGTCATGTTGAACTTAACATATTGCATCGGTAACTGAGAAGTTAACGCACACTTGAGATCCTAAGAGCACTAGCAATCATAACACACGTTAAACTTTAACACACTGCCACGTGAGTGCCACATCAGCTTTAACATTGTCACCTTAACTTACAAAAAAACACCTGCAATCATAACTCAACCTTAACTCAGCTATTTTCAAATTCAACCCTAAACTATAATACAAATTAAAACAAATTACATTTTTTAAACAAATAACTAAAAATAAAAATGTTATTTAAAAAAAAAAAAAAAAAAAAAAAAAAAAACTGTATAGACCACATGGACTAAAATGTAAATACAGAAAACCATATGGACCCAAGAAAAAAAAAAGAAAAAAGCCAACTCTTACTTCTACATCTCGACACGCACCTGCACACACACTGAAAAAACATACACACACCAAAACACTCACTGAAAACACACATACGCACACACCAAAAGCCCATTTTAAAAAAAAATAAAAAAGAAAAGAGAACCTCCACGCAGCCTTAGAGCATACACGCAGAGTTAAGCTTTCACGTTAACGCTAATGCATGCAACGGCTAACGCGGCATTAACACGCGTTAAGGGAGGGTTAACGCCGGTGGGGCATTAGGGATGCGAGTGCTCTAAGATACCAAAACGAGTTATACGCAGAGAACAAAAAGTGTCTAGCTTGGTAAAAACATATCTATATATAAACTCTTATTAGAAACGAAAAAAAATTTACAAAGATTGTTCGTGGAATAACAATCTCAATTGAATGACAATTTGAGGATCTCCTCACAAACTTAAACACAAAATAAAGTAAGTGTTTAGGCATGAACTTTAATTAATCATTAAATGTGTAGTGACCAAGTTCAATTTGAGAAGTAAATTATTCTCCTCAATGTGTATCACATTTTTTCAAAAGATGCTTTTACTTCACTACAAACATTATTAAACATTGATATAGGGTTTCTATAACGTTTCTATTTCTTTCCTATTTCTTCCAATCGGGACAGAATCTTGCACTGCTTCTTAGCGTGTCCGTAAGAGCATATTGTGTTAGCAGATGTTATGGGCTTGGCCTGATTTGTTGTTTAGTTTGGCTTGTGTAGCCCATTAGCGTATTATATATTCATCTCATTGTAATCATTTAGGTATCAATACAATATACGGTTTACATGGTATCAATAAGGTGCCGATTGTGAACATATAATCTCGTTCTTTGCTTCAAATGTAAATATTATAACACGAAGGACCATTAGTGTTAGTTATGTTAGTTAGTAACCGAATGTTAGTTATTGGCGGTTACAAAAGTTAGTTATTACTTAGGTTATTCGGTTATATACCGAAAAGACACAATGTTCCATCACACCGATTGGAACTCTATATATATGTGTGTATATACTCGGTTGTAAAAAGTTAGACGAAACACTTATTCAAATAAATACTTTGCAACTCATATAATCGACTAGAATTTGGGACAACATTTGGCATCAAGAGCAAGTGGTTTACGCGACTTTGTTTCTGGATACAAAGAACATACATAACGAAAAAGGTCATAAGAAGAACACGCTGAAAACATCCTTGTTTTTCAGTTGGAGCGTTTTGTTTTCTTTTCTTCCAAAGAAGACAACGTTTTGAATAAGGAAAGACGCAAAAGAAGATAGTGCACAATCTGTTTTGCGTAGGGGGTTGCAAACGTTCACATTAAACGATATTGGTCGGACAAAACTTGGTTGGTAACAACGAAGGGAAGGAAGGAAACTCTTGGCGTATACAAGGAGACGTGGAACAAGAGCACGAAGCGCTAAAGGTTCTCTTTTGTGTTTGCTGTTAACGCGACACAGGAAAGGAGAAAACATACACATCATTTGGTTACAAAACAAGTGGGAAGGAAGCTTTGTGAAACCAGTTAAAATAAGACACAAAGTAATAGAAGACGCGGGGTTAAAACGCGAGGGACGTTGTTGTGGTGAAGATTGAAAACGTATACGTGTAACAAAAGAATAAAGGAGTACTCAAGGAAAGTTTTAGTGTGGAAAACGTGTTGGGACGACACAAGGAAACAACAACAACAACGAAATCAGAAACAAGGAAAGTTTGTTTCAATGCAACAAAAACATAAACAATAGGCAAGTTTGTTTCGGTGTAGGATACCAAGAGAGGTACCAAATATTTGTGTGTAGGAAGGTTATTGATTTCGAAATAAAAGGAAGAAGACAACGCTTAGGAAACGTTGGGGAACGAGATCAAAACAACACACAAGGAAAGGAAATATAGCAACGTGTAGTGTGGTATACTAAGGAAAAGGAAGCAAGTTTTGTTTTGGTTTGTCGAATACAAATAAATTCGACAACAACAAATAAAACAAACAGGAGGCCGTGAAATTTTTGTTTGTGGTTCAAGAAATGAATTCGAAAAAAAAAACAAAGTAAGGAGGCCGTGGTAATTTTGTTTGGGGCTCGTTGGGTAGAAAACAAATTCGACAACAAGAAAAAAAAGGAACCGTGGTGTTTTTTTTCTTTTGATTCGAAGCAAAGAAAACAACTCGAATGAATCCGAGAGTTTGGAGTTTTGGTTTGAATTCGAATTGGAATTGGAAACAAAGGGCAACGAGGCGAGGAGAAACAAAGAAACGACGTGGGAATAACAACAAACGTTGGTAAACGATTTTACTAGCGAGACAAAGGAAATGCATTTGTGTTCAACACAACATCGAGGTCACAAGATTTTTTTTTTCTTTTCTGTATTTCTAGTTTATTAGAATAGTATAGAATTATCATTTTGTACTATTAGGAAATCCCGAGAACTATTATTGATCCCGTATTACAAGGATTCCCGGAAACTATATATATTCCCATATTAGTAGATATACCATACTAGATAGAAATTCCCATACGTACTAGAAGGTGAAGATAATAAGCACATTTAAGATGGCCGGTGACGATACAA
Source organism: Artemisia annua (assembly GCA_014162995.1). Classification (NCBI taxonomy): domain Eukaryota; kingdom Viridiplantae; phylum Streptophyta; class Magnoliopsida; order Asterales; family Asteraceae; genus Artemisia; species Artemisia annua. The sequence goes on from LBNU01031743.1 coordinate 68,137, forward strand.
ACACATCAAACACAGTAAAACCCGTGACACCTATTGCACAATACCAATGCCCTAAATTGAAAAACACAAATTACACGGTATGGGCTATACAAATTAAGGTTATATTAGAGGCACAAGGTTTATGGGAGACAATAGAATCTAAGGAAAACACGCAAGTAGATGATAAGAAGGATAAAGCAACGACGGCTTTTCTATATCAAGCGTTGACCGAAGATGTGATTTTACAAGTAGCGGGATGTAAGACGGCTAAGGTATTATGGGAATTATTAAAGAAGAGACACGTTGGAGAAGAAAGAGTGCAGCAAGCACAGTTACAATCATTGATGATTGGGTTTACCTCACTTCAGATGAAGGAAGATGAGACGGTGGATGCATTTACGGATAACCTAAACGGCTATGTCACTAAGGCAAAGGAACTAGGGAAAACATTGGATGAGTCAATTTTAGTTAGAGAACTATTAGACTCCACACCAGATAGGTTCATTCAGATAGTAGCATCCATAGAAGAAACTAATGATCTCGACGATATCACCCTAGATGAGATCACAGGAAACTCACAGCATTTGAGGAAAGAATAAAACTAAGGAAAGGACGGCAAGTAGAAACCAGGAGAATTTATTATTCGCACATGGAGAACACTCGGGAAAACAAAGGCGATTTAGTAAATGTGGAGGTAGATAAAATTTTTCACGAGGAAACTGGCGGAATAATAGAAACAGAAACAACTCACAAGGAGGGAATTCAAATCACAAAGGAAACTCAAATAAGTATATAAGTGAGAGGGATTTGACTAAAGTAAAATGTTTCAAGTGTTAGAAATTTGGACATTTTAAGAAAGATTGTAGAGGAACATCGACAACTCAGGAAAAATTAAACCTTATCTTAGAAGATGATGAACCATCACTATTAATGACTATGCACGAAACCAAACATGAGGAAGTGTTGTTGAATGAAGGCCAAATTCAACCAGGAAAATATGCTTCTGTAGATGCAAGCATATGGTATTTAGATAATGGTGCGAGTAACCATATGACGGGAAGCAAGAGTCATTTTAAGGATATTGACGAAAGCGTAACACGACGAGTACGTTTTGGAGATGGATCGTATATACAGATAAAGGGTAAAGGCTCTATATTGTTAGGTTGTAGAAACCAAGAACAGAAGATAGTATCAGATGTATACTATATACCAAACCTCAAGAGCAACATACTAAGTTTAGGACAACTTACGGAGATAGGTTGTAAGGTCATAATGGACGGAAATAAACTGACTTTGTATGGTAAGAGCAAGAAGTTGTTGATGAAGGTAGAAAGATCTAAGAATCGACTTTACAGTATTAGACTACAAATAGACACACCTATATGTCTCTTAGCAAATGTAGATAACCAAGCATGGTTATGGCATGCTAGATTAGATCATCTTAACTTTGACGATATCAACAAGATGACTAGGAAGGGTCTAGTGGAAGGAGTACCAAGAATAAATCATGCCGGACAGATTTGTGATGCATGTTTATTAGGAAAACACAGTAGAACACCATTTCCAAACCAAGCTAAATTCAGATCAAAGAACCCGTTGGACTTAGTATATGGAGACCTCTGCGGTCCTATAAGTCCGGCAACACACTCTGGCAAGAAACTAATATTCTTGTTAGTGGACGATTGTACACGTTTTATGTGGGCCTACTTTCTGACGTCGAAAGATCAGGCATTTAGTACTTTCAAGGAATTTAGACAGAAGATAGAAATGAAGATGAGAATGAAATTAAGAATGCTAAGAACAGATAGAGGAGATAGAGGAGGTGAATTTACATCTAATGAATTCACCAAGTACTGTACAGAGAATGGAATAGCACGACAGTTGACGGCACCTTACTCACCACAACAGAATGGAGTAGTGGAAAGAAGAAATAAGACAGTGTTATCAACTACGAGGAGTATGATGAAAGCAATGAAGTTACCCTTAACTTTTTGGGCGGAAGCAGTTAAACATGCCATTTACATACTCAACGGGGTACCTACAAGAACCCTGGTAGATAAAACTCCATATGAGGCACTCTACAACAGAAAACCGAACCTGGAAAAGCTAAGAATATTCGGATGCACAACTTATGCAAAGATAACAATACCTCACTTAAAGAAGCTGGATGACAGAAGCATACCAATGATTTACTTAGGAGTAGAGGAAGGATCAAAGGCTTGTAGGTTATATGATCCAATAGCAAAGAAGAAACATATTAGTAGGGATGTTAAGTTTATGAAAACGAAACCGTGGGATTGGGATAAAGATGAAAAAGATACGAGTACACAAGACACATTTTGAGCTAGTTTTGTATAGCATGAGTTGACAATGAAAACGCTACACCAGTCAACATAGATATCAATGATTATATTGATAATACGTATTAGGAATCGGATGCAATACCAGATCCAGTTACACCAATTACACCACCAACATATACTTACAACCTACACTCAGACAAAGAAGAAGAGGCTACTATAAGCTCATTAGAAAGCTCAGATCAGAGGTACGATGATAAACCAGTACGAGGCTTAAAGGAATTAACGGAAATCTACAAGGATGTACGTGTAGTAGAAGCACCAAGCTTATTATTCACAGAAGAAGAACCTCGTAACTACAAGGAAGCATCAACAGATAAGAAATGGATTGAGGCCATGGAGATTGAATTGGATTCAATCAACAAGAATAACACATGGACTCTTACTACATTGCCAAAAAATTAAAAGGCAATAGGACTTAAATGGGTTTTCAAAACCAAGAGGGATGCACAAGGAAAGATCATCAGATACAAGGCACAGTTAGTAGCAAAAGGATATGTACAAGAACAAGGAATAGACTTCGATGAAGTATTTGCACCAGTTGCTAGGATAGAGACAATTTGGTTAATATTAGCATTAGCAGCATATCATGGTTGGCAAGTACATCACTTAGATGTAAAATCAGCATTTTTATATGGAGATTTGAAGGAAGAAGTCTACGTTACACAACCTGAAGGATTTGTTCAACAAGGAAATACAGGGAAAGTCTATAAGCTTATTAAAGCGTTATACGGCTTAAGACAAGCACCACGAGCTTGGAATGTGAAGCTTGATCAAAACTTAAAGTCATTATATTTTAAGAAGTGTAATCTTGAACAAGCAGTTTATACAAAGAGAAGCAAAACTTCTACGATTATAGTTGGAGTTTATGTAGATGATTTGATAATCACGGGCACTCCAAGGAAGGAACTAGAAGTATTTAAATCCCAGATGGAAGAAAAGTTTGAAATGAGCGACTTAGGATTGTTAGCTTATTACCTTGGGATAGAAGTTACACAAACAGGAGGATAGATTACAATCAAGCAAACAGGTTATATTAACAAGATCTTGAAAGAAACAAGTATGACGGATAGTAATGATACGAAGATACCAATGGATCCCAGTACTAAGTTGGTCAAGGCGGAAGATGGAAACTCAGTTGACGCAACTTACTACAGAAGCTTAATTGGAAGTCTCAGGTACTTACTGCATACAAGACCATATCTTAGTTACTCAGTCGGACTACTCAGCAGATTCATGCAAGACCCGAAGGATCATCACCTGAAGGCGGTAAAGCAAGTAATCCGATATATCAAAGGAACAAACGAGCATGGCATAATTTACAAGAAAGAAGGCGGCTGCAAGATTACAGGTTACAGTGACAGTAGTTACGGTATCAACACTGATCAAGGAAAAGGAACTACTGGGATAGTATTTTATTTTGGAGAGTCACCTATTACCTGGTGTACTCAGAAGCAACCAATAGTGGCATTATCATCATGTGAATCAGAATTCATGGCGGCTACTTGCGACATTTCGTAAATTTTCATGTCATTGATTTTAATATTTTATTATTTAACTATTCTATTTTTTTAAATAATTAACTTCGTCGGAAGTATCTGCGTACGTTCAATTAATTCAACCGCGACTAGACTACGTCCGGTCTATACTTTTTATGCATCCTTGGTTCCTTACAATCCTATTTTAAAAGTCACTTTTCACTTTTTCCAATTTTACGTAAACCTTGCACCTTTTACGTTTTATGCAATTTAAATTTATGTTTTATGGTTTTAACAACGTGAATCAACCCTAGACTACGAAAATTTTACATGTTTTATGCATTTTAACCTATTCTCATATTTACAAGTGAGTTTTATACTTGTCGTTTCATTTTTATAGTTTACGTCACTTATATCAAGAACCGGTGTCACCAAACGCGTTTTCAACTCACGGTTTTAGTTTTAACGATGTTTAAACCCTTCGATGAACTCATCACTCATCTAAAATACTTAAATAGGTTATGCTAATAATTTTTAACATTTTTGAAGGTTTTGTTTTTTACGTCTCCTAATTTTACGTTACGCGTCTTAAAAACTTTACGTTTGCAATTACGGAGATCAAAATACACACCGTAGCTCATGTTTTATACAAAACCACTACCCTCTTCTCCCTTTTCTTGTTATGAATGACCAACCCACATGGGTGGTGAGTCATTTGTGGTTTCTTACACTCTTGTACACTTGGCTAACTTAATCTTATGTTTGTCTCCCACTACCTAAGTATTATACCACTAACACACTTCTCATACATGCATTTTGGATCAAAATACTCATCCCTTGTTTTCTCCACCCTTATGAACGAATCAATACAGATCCAAACACCATTTTGTTTCAATTTTCACCAAATATATTGATCTTGGATTGAAGGTGTTGTAATCCCTAGCTAGTTCTTGTGTTTGTTTCTTCATAATCACCATCAAACATCATCATCATCAACATAAATTTTTCTTGGGTTCAAGCGCTAAGTTCTTTAAAGATTTCAAGAGTTTTAAGAAGTGTTATTGCAAGGTTATTAAGGGTTATTAAGGTTGGGTAAAATATTTGGAGCTTGGGTGTTGATTGTGTTGATTTCTATTAAAGATTTGTACAAGAATGAAGACCTAAGTGTGAAGCTTTGATTCTTGTTCCTTTTTCTTCTTCAAGACCTTTCTTTCTCAAGAGTTTTGATGACTTCCAATATGGTTTATGGGCTGTGGTTCTAGAGCATTTTCTTGGGTTAAAAGGGTTATATAAATTTGGGTAAAAGATTTGTACAAAAAGGGTGCAAGACTTTGTGGTGAATTATGTTTAGTGTTCAATTATTCTTATAATTTTTCTTGTAAAACAACCATTGTAAGGAACCAATCACTCCCTTTTCATTTTCATTTCTGTAATTTTATTATTTCTTGATGTATTTGTATAGTATATAAGTTATCATGCTTGGTTAGGCTTGGTACATAACTTAGAAAACAATAAAACACTAAAGGACTAGACATGCAACTGTGATTCTGAACCAGGGGTAAAAACATAATAAACTGATCAAATCAGTAAACATTGGACATAAACTAAAAATATGTGGTTGTAGGCCTATGTCTTGCGGTCATTTTGTGGGTATTTCATCGAATAATGCATTACGATAATTAAACTAGAAATATTTTCATGAAACATGTCATAATCTGAGTACCAGATTTGTAACCTATGAAGCATGTCTTTCTGGACATAATCGATAATTTCTCAAAACATAAAAGTATTAGATAACATCTCAACATAAACATGGCCGCAAGAATGGGATCAATTTGACTTGTAGAACTCTAGCTATCGCATTTTTCGTGGGACTGTTGTAACACTAGAAATTTCTGGACTGATTAGTGTGAATAAATTAATAATTGAGCTACTGCTATGTAATTGTTAATCAAGTGGGTCCCATAAAACTTGTTAGTACAGATGAATACCTTTCCGGGGATATAAAGAACTTAATTTTTTGACTTACGGTTTACAAGTAACGGATTTTCTAAGATGTACAAATTATAAAAATTTTGACAGCTTTGACGTTAAAAGTATAAAAAGGATTTAAAAACTCATGTAATTGTATCTTTAAAACCTTATTTTTCAACACTTGATATATTTAGGAATTATATAGCAAGCATAATTAAGATCATAATTTATATATAGCTAAATTTACATCAATGTTTATTTCCAAAAACCTAAGACAAGCATATATCTATTTAGGTTCATCGTAGAAGCTTTGCGGCTATTGTCTTTTCATCACTTGCTCATTTCATATTACTTCCTTTGTTCACGGTGAGTTTATAGCCTTGCCTTTACTTACTTAAATGTTTTATAAACCTCGCGAGGGGGATACATGCTAGTTTTACAAACTGAATACAAGTAGTTTTTGGTATGCTAGACCCGAGTACATGATTTAGAGACATCTGACATTGAGTACTTCTTGCCTAGAGTCCCCATCATGAACCTTTAATTACTTGAGTTGTAAATGCTAGTATTATAAATATGCATATTTGGCTTGACAAGCCTGTCTGGGTTACGGACATATAATATTGAGAATGTAGGGTAATTGGCTAAGATTACCCTTTTGCGGGGCATTATTAAAACGCATTAAGGTTCGGTTTCGTGAACTCAATGCTGTAAATCATATTTTATGACATGTAAAGACCTTACATGTCTATCGATAAATAATGCTTGTATTAAACTTATTACTTATTAAACTCTATAAATTCACTCAACTTTATGTTGACTTTTAGCATGTTTATCTCAGGTCCGTAAGTGGCTTCTACTTGGATGGCGGCGCAAAGAAATGGATATCTACTTGATGGCTCATGCTTAAATAAAACTTTCATTCCATAATGTTCTAAATTTCTAAAACTTATGTATCTTAACTATGTTAAAAACTTTTGGGACCTTGCTGACTCTGATAAATTATCGAATGTGAAATTTTGAAAAACGACTTTGTTTTAAAGTTGTTTACTATATTTGTACAATGTGACTAATGTATAGCACCCCATGTCCCTTTCCGCTACGATCCTAAAATGGGGGTGTTATAGATTGGTACCAGAGTACAAAATATAGCGAACTAGGTCTTTTTCCTTTTAAAAACCTAGACTATAATTATTTGTTTTTCAAAATCATGAGCTTCCATCATCTTGTCCGATATCCATGCGCGACTACTCCTGAATTTCCTATTATTCCATTGAGTATATCTTAATTATATTAAGGATAATTATAGGAGCACTATAATTATTTCTTAACTCATGGATAATCTGTGAAAGTATCACTCTTATATATATATATAACAATTTTTGTACTAAACTTCCTTGTTGTATTTTATGCTATTCATGTGCAGTGTGAATTTCCATCTGAAAATTTATACACATCTTCGAGTGCACCGTTACTATACGTATACATATAGTGAATGTTACTATATCTACGTAAGATATTTTTTTTACTATCCTGCTTGTTCCTGAAGCATCGCTATTTTTCTTAATGGAGTTTCTCCATGTGAATACTAAACTCATCTAAACATTGTGTATTACACGATGGTATTTCTCAGACTTGTATGCGATTACAATGGTTTCTCTTATTTCTTAGACATTGTCTATGATTACAATGGTCTCTCTTATTTATCAGACATTGTATGCGATTGCAATGGTCTCTCATATTTATCCAACATTGCATGTGATTACGATGGTCTCTGAACTCTCTCATCATCGTATGTAATATCATTTCATATGATGAAGAAACTCGTTACAGTTTATCAATTTCTCTTGATTGCCTCACACCCCGTGCACTTATATTTTCTCAACATTTTTTCTTATTTTCTAAAGCACCGCTACTGATACTATTTAAAGACTATTTGTATACACTTGATTTGTTATCGATTAATTATGCCTATTTACTGGAGCGTTACTTCTTATTTGTATAAAGGTGTTTATTATAAACGTTTTATCCGATTCTTTACACTCAGCCTCCAAAGCATCATGTCAAACCCTAGCTCTCCTAATTATATATGTTTCACCAAATTATTAAACAATTAAATACATATTTATTCATTTTGATGATCCACTAAAACTTTATCATACATTGTGAGTGACACAGTGGTCTCATTTATTTTCTCAAAAATCGTGAGTAATGCTATGATCTTTAAAAATCTTTTCATGAATTTACACAACGGTGTTTTATATGAAACTTATCTCATTCTATTTATTTACCTTGGAAATTTACTACCATTTTATAAACAACTCCTTTTTGTCATATAAACTATCTTTCATTATATTACAAATGGATTTATTATTCCCCAAAGAATTACCCCATTACTACCTTATAAACTAATAACCTTATTCAATACTATTTTATAAACTACTTTAACTATTTCAGAATAAACTTCATGTCACCCCTTTCAAATCATTTGGTCAATTACCTTGTAAAACTAGTTTACTACTATCTTCTAAACCGTTTTGTTGCTTCTTAAAAATTACTCTTCCTCTCTCTTATTAAGTTAAAACATTGATTTATTATTACCTCATTAACTATTTTGTTATTGTTTTATTGTCCGTCATTTTCCTATGATTTTTATAAATTAATTCATCATCTACAAAAGCAGAAGTTCAGCAACTTTCTCTACATTCATCAAGTTCTCTTCCGAAACCTTCATTGTAAAGATCTGTGATTCAGTCCTGGTGTGAACTATTTTTGAACTGCTTAAAACTTCCTTTTCTGCGCACATTTTCCTTATTCGCTTATGTTACACACTCATACTACTTACTTATGATTGATTCTTACGTATGTACAAACTTATATCACTCTTTGTATATAAGATACTTATGCAAACTCCATACTTGTCCAACAATGGATATATCACGAGTATAACTAAGTTAAGTATTTGAAAATTTTATCGAACCTCGATTAAATATAGTCTAGTCACCTATATTTAATCTAGGGACAGTGGAACATAATCTGACTACCTATGTTCGACTTAGATTTTTCAAATACTGAGAATAGTTATATATGGGTTATGTCTAATTGATCTTCTACTTGATTTCCGAGAATCACAAAATTCTTATGTGAGTATAACAATTCAGCGGTATTCATACGATCGAGCACAACAACTAAACAAATCTTCACTCTCTCTTTATCGTGTATAGTCAACCTTACTCTACACCGTATTTCTAGACGACGAGAATCGAACCGCGTCTTTAGTTATTCTAGACTACATTCCTTATGAGTATCCTTATCTTTTCGCAAGTGAACCATCAGGAGATTAAGCGAGTTAAGCTCCGGGACGGAGCTCTCTTAAAGGGTATGTGCTGTGACATTTCGTAAATATTCATGTCATTAATTTTAATATTTTATTATTTAACTATTCTATTTTTTTAAATAATTAACTTCGTCGGAAGTTATCTGCGTACGTTCAATTAATTCAACCGCGACTAGACTACGTCCAGTCTATACTTTTTATGCATGCTTGGTTCCTTACAATCCTATTTTAAAAGTCACTTTTCAATTTTTCCAATTTTACGTAAACCTTCCACCTTTTACGTTTTACGCGATTTAAATTTACGTTTTATGGTTTTAACAACGTGAATCAACCCTAGACTATGAAAATTTTACATGTTTTATGCATTTTAACCTATTCTCATATTTACAAGTGAGTTTTATACTTGTCGTTTCATTTTTATAGTTTACGTCACTTATATCAAGAACCGATGTCACCAAACGCGTTTTCAACTCACGGTTTTAGTTTTAACGATGTTTAAACCCTTCGATGAACTCACCACTCATCTAAAATACTTAAATAGGTTATGCTAATAATTTTTAACAGTTTTGAAGGTTTTGCATTTTTACGTCTCCTAATTTTACGTTACGCGTCTTAAAAATTTTACGTTTGCAATTACGGGGATCAAAATACACACCGTAGCTCATGTTTTATACAAAACCACTACCCTCTTCTCCCTTTTCTTGTTATGAATGACCCACCCACATGGGTGGTGAGTTATTTGTGGTTTCTTACACTCTTGTACACTTGGCTAACTTAATCTTATGTTTGTCTCCCACTACCTAAGTCTTATACCACTAACACACTTCTTATACATGCATTTTGGATCAAAATACTCATCCCTTGTTTTCTCCACCCTTATGAACGAATCAATACAGATCCAAACACCATTTTATTTCAATTTTTACCAAATATATTGATCTTGGATTGAAGGTGTTGTAATCCCTAGCTAGTTCTTGTGTTTGTTTCTTCATAATCACCATCAAACATCATCATCATCAACATAAATTTTTCTTAGGTTCAAGCGCTAAGTTCTTTAAAGATTTCAAGAGTTTTAAGAAGTGTTATTTCAAGGTTATTAAGGGTTATTAAGTTTGGGTAAAATATTTGGAGCTTGGGTGTTGATTGTGTTGATTTCTATTAATGATTTGTACAAGAATGAAGACCTAAGTGTGAAGCTTTGATTCTTGTTCCTTTTTCTTCTTCAAGACCTTTCTTTCTCAAGAGTTTTGATGAATTCCAATATGGTTTATGGGCTGTGGTTTTAGAGAATTTTCTTGGGTTAAAAGGGTTATATGAATTTGGGTAAAAGATTTGAACAAAAAGGGTGCAAGACTTTGTGGTGAATTATGTTTAGTCTTCAACTATTCTTATAATTTTTCTTGTTCATCAACCATTGTAAGGAACCAATCACTCCCTTTTCATTTTCATTTCTGTAATTTTATTATTTCTTGATGTATTTGTATAGTATATAAGTTATCATGCTTGGTTAGGCTTGGTACATAACTTAGAAAACAATAAAACACTAAAGGACTAGACATGCAACTGTGATTATGAACTAGGGGTAAAAACGTAATAAACTGATCTAATCAGTAAATATTGGACATAAACTAAAAATATGTGGTTGTAGGCCTATGTCTTGCAGTCATTTTGTGGGTATTTCACCGAATAATGCATTACGATGATTAAACTAGAAATATTTTCGTGAAACATGTCATAATATGAGTACCAGATTTGTAACCTATGAAGTGTGTCCTTATGTACATAACCAATGGTTTCTCAAAACATAAAAGTTTTAGATAACATCTCAACTTAAACATGGCCGCAAGAATGGGATCAATTTGACTTGTAGAACTCTAGCTATCGCATTTTTCGTGGGACTGTTGTAACACTAGAAATTTCTGGACTGATTAGTGTGAATAAATTAATAATTGAGCTACTGCTATGTAATTTTTAATCAAGTGGGACCCACAAAACTTGTTAGTGCAGATGAATACCTTTCCGGGGATATAAAGAACTTAATTTTTTGAGTTACGGTTTTCAAGTAACGGATTTTCTGAGATGTACAAGTTATAAATATTTTGACAGCTTTGACGTTAAAAGTATAAAAAGGATTTAAAAACTCATGTAATTGTATATTTAAAACCTTATTTTTGAACACTTGATATATTTAGGAATTATGTGCCAAGCATAATTAAGATTATAATTTATATGTAGCTAAATTTACATCAATGTTTATTTCCAAAAACCTAAGACAAGCGTATATCTATTTAGGTTCATCGTAGAAGCTTTACGGCTATTGTCTTTTCATCACTTGCTCATTTCATATTACTTCCTTTGTTTACGGTGAGTTTATAGCCTTGCCTTTACTTAAATGTTTTATAAACCTCGCGAGGGGGATACATGCTAGTTTTACAAACTGAATACCAGTAGTTTTTGGTATGCTAGACCCGAGTACATGATTTAGAGACATCTGACATTGAGTACTTCTTGCCTAAAGTCCCCATCAAGAACTTTTAATTACTTGAGTAGTAAACGCTAGTATTATAAATATGCATATTTGGCTTGACAAGCTTGTCCGGGTTACGGACATATAATATTGAGAATGTAGGGTAAATGGCTAAGATTACCCTTTTGCGGGGCATTATTAAAACGCGTTAAGGTTCGGTTACATGTCTATCGATAAATAATGCTTGTATTCAACTTATTACTTATTAAACTCTATAAATTCACTCAACTTTATGTTGACTTTTAGCATGTTTATCTCAGGTCCGTAAGTGGCTTCTACTTGGATGGCGGCGCAAAGAAATGAATATCTACTTGATGGCTCATGCTTAAATAAAACTTTCATTCGATAATGTTCTAAATTTCTAAAACTTATGTATCTTAACTATGTTAAAAACTTTTGGGACCTTGTTGACTCTGATAAATTATCGAATGTGAAATTTTGAAAACGACTTTGTTTTAAAGTTGTTTACTATATTTGTACAATGTGACTAATTTATAGCACCTCATGTCCCTTTCCGCTGCGATCATAAAATGGGGGTGTTATACTACTGCAGCAGCATGTCATGCTTTATGGATAAAATGATTACTTAGTGAATTAACTGGATGGGAAGAGAAAAGGATAACGTTGAAGGTGGATAACATTTCAGCAATAGCGCTCGTCAAGAACCCAGTTTTTTTATGGAAGAATCAAACACATCGACATGCGCTATCATTTCATTTGGGAATGCATAGAGAATGGGCACATCAATGTGGAACACGTCAGCGGAGAACTACAAAGAGCAGATATTCTAACAAAGGCTCTACCAAGATTGAAGTTCGTAACTATGCGACTAATGCTCGGAGTTCAAGACTTAGGATGAAGCAACGATCAAGATTAAGGAGGAGAATGTGAATATATAATCTCGTTCTTTGCTTCATATGTAAATATTATAACACGAAGGACCATTAGTGTTAGTTAGTAACCGAATGTTTGTTATTGGCGGTTACAAAAGTTAGTTATTAGTTTGGTTATTCAGTTATATACCGAAAAGACACAATGTTGCATCACACCGATTGGAACTCCATATATATATGTATATATATATATATATATATATATATATATATATATATATATATATATATATATATATATATATATATATATATATATATATATATATATATATATATATATATATATATATATATATATATTATATATATATATATATATATATATATATATATATATATATATATATATATATATATATATATATATATATATATATATATATATATATATATATGTATATATATATATATATGTACATATATATATATATATATATATATATATATATATACATATATATATATATATATATATATATATATATATATATATATATATATATATGTATATATATATATATATATATATATATATATATATATATATATATATATATATATATATATATATATATATATATATATATATATATATATATATAT